>JAVUPR010000427.1:3837500-4125526 GCA_036785695.1 Gentiana straminea
TGAAAAACAAAACCAAATAGTCAAGGGTACAATGCATGCTACCACATAGCATGACGGCATGTTGCAACACGGGGAGTATGGCTAGCCATACATCCAGCGTGACACGTAAGATCACGGTACCTGGTTTGATACATCGTCTTAGTACAACATGAGAAATACAACTAGTCATACATCCGACATGATATTTAATCATGGTACTCCGTTCAGTACGTTGTTGGGTAAGTAATTGTACCATACATGAATATTTAGGTAGTCACATCAAGCATGTAGGAGCACGTAAGAGTATAAAAGCTCATGTTTAAGCCAATTTCCCCCTATGTTATCATTCAAAGGCTATTGCAACACCACACTACCAACATATCTCCACTACTCGTTACAAAATGCATAAAACCGTCTGCAAAATTACCAGAAAACATACAGTACTTGGAGATACTGCATACATCACAGAACTGCCGAAAACCTAGCTCTAACGGTTCAGCTGGGTTGGTTCTCCGACAGGTGCTATCAGGGATCCAACTTGACCAAACTCTCAGGTCTGTTTTTGTGCCACAACTACCCGTCAACTACCATACAAACATAATTACGTCCCAATTGTGCAATTTAATATAAATCAGTAATTAAATAAGTTAAACACACAACCTTTAAAATAAAGATGGTTTTTTTTACAAGAAGACCTCATTGCCTTATCAAAGCTGAATCTAGGAAGAAAACTACAACTATTTTCCGAAACCACTCGAATATACGACAAGAAATGAATGTAATACGAATACTATGAAATTCAAACCTAATCAAGATCAGAATTGAGAATCTCTACGGAAAGATTACTTTTACCTTTGAAAGAGGATTGCGGAACGAAACTACATTTGGGTGCTTAGCCACTTTGAAATTCGAACTTCAGTCTGCTGAGCACGCATAAATGCAACCAGAACCCTGTTCGAAACTCGACAGGGCCGGTTCTCCAAGGGTGGTGCTCGGTGATTTAAACCGTGCAAGCCTTCTGGACACAAAAAAACACGAAATTCTGAGGTCGACGGCTTTTTGGAGTCTTTTTATAGTATTTTTTAGAGACATAAGTCGGTTTTCTCTTTCTTAATGCCAAAGAAAAACTTGTTAAGTTAAAAAGAATAGGAGAAGTAAATCCTAAGAAATGAAAGATTGATTTCATTTAGAAATCCGAGATTTCATATTGTTGAATTAATCAATTAAATAAGAACGGATGAGATATTGTTATCAAGAGGATGAATCGTTTTCTGCCCTGTGTGACACATCTTTCCTTTGTTGTACTAATAATTTGTTAATTGTTTGCATCCGTAGCTCCATCCGTATCAGATGTTTTATTCACCAATATAAAACAACATAAGTTATCATATAACAATGATTTTGTATGTGATAAAGATGAGTTTTACACACCCCTTTCTTGTAAAACAAGAGTGTGAAAGGGTGATTTTGATACATCTCACTTCTTCACTTGATATCGTTCATCAATGACCGTTGAATAATAATTATTCTCTTGTATAAAACAATCTAATTTTAAACAAATTCATACATATCATTATTATGTCTTTTATTATTCATATCTATCGATGTACATACATAGACCCGGCCAAATGGACGAACCGGACCGGACCGGAACCGGCGGTTTTAAACAGTATCGGTTTGGGCCGGTTTGACGAACCGCCGATTTGAAAAACCGGCAGTTTACTGTTCAAAACCGGCAGTTGCCGGTTTGTGCCGGTTCACGGTTTACCGGTTTGCTCCCGGTTCAGATCATGGTTCAGATCATGGTTCCGGCCACGGTTTTAAAAATTCATAATTTTTTTTTTCATTTTCATATAATACTTATTATTTTCACTACAATAAAAAAAATATTATTCTTTTCATGATAATTACTAAATCGAATATAATATATATTTTTTTATAAATAGTTTTCTATTCGGTTTTAAAAATAATATTAATATTGTGTTATTTTATTTATATGTAAATAATGTTATTTTTTCAACGCTTGTATCGGTAATTCGGTTGCCTACGTATCATTTATATGTAATCGTGTCAGAGGCACAACACATATAAAAAAATCAAAGCGAACGTAGTTCTTATTGTATATTTTTTAGTCTTTTATAGTTTGTTGTAAAAGTTTTTATAGTAATTTTTATTATTGTTTTTTTTAAGTCTTTTATAGTTTTTTTTTATAATTTTTTTGAGTCGGTTTTAAGTATACGTTGATTATAAATGTTGTTTTATTAAATATTAGGTGATATATATTGTGTTATTTTTTTTATATGTAAATTGTGTTATTTTTTCAACGCTTGTACCGGTAATTCGGTTGCCTACGTATTTTCTATATGTAATCGTGTCGGAGGCACAACACATATAAAAAAATCAAAGCGAACGTAGTTCTTATTGTTTATTTTTTAGTTTTTTATCTTATTGTTTTTTTTAGTCTTTTATAGTCTTCTTATATGTTTTTATAGTATTTAAAGGTTTTTTAAATGTTTGTTTTATTGTAGTCTTTTATAGTATATATATGTGTTTGTATTTTATAGTTTCATACAATTTTTAGGTTTGTATATCGTTTTTTTGGGTGTTTTTATAGTTTCTTATAGTTTTTTTAGTTTTGTGTAGTGTTGTTATGGTTTGTTATAGGTTTTTATTGTTTTTGTATTCTTTATAGTATTTTTTAAAATGTTTGTTTTATTGTAGTCTTTTATAGTATTCTTATGTGTTTTTATTATATAGTTTCATATAATTTTTTAGGTTTGTATATGGTTCTTATGTGTTTGTATTATATAGTTTCATATAATTTTTTAGGTTTGTATATGGTTTTTATGGTTTTTTTTTTTTTTTTTTTTATAGTTTTCTATACTTTTTTTTTGGTTTAAAGTAGTAGGTATTTTTTAGTTATTTTTAATAGGTTTTTATAGTTTCCATCGGATTTTTTTTATGGTTTTTTAAATAGTTTTCTATAGTTTTTTTTTTAGTTTTTAATAGTAGGTTTTTTATAGTTATTTTTAATAGGTTTTTTTAATCTTTTATAGTTGTTCTATAAATTGTAACAAATATATAAGTAAGATATAAATTGCGTACCTTTAATCGATGTCGGTATTTCGAGCGCTTGTTCCTCCTGAAGTTTCAGTGTAACCGCCTTCGAACTGTGACTCCTCATCTTCTGACTCAATGTCTTGCACCCTCTTCTCGGCTCGTACCCAATCTTGACAAAGCAATTGCTTCTCTAAAGTGGTGGGATAAAGCGAACATATTTTATTGGTAAGCACATATCCTGCCATACTGAAACATCGTTCAACAGTGACGGACGAAACAGGGCAACTTAAAAACTCGACCGCCATCATTGCCAGAACTGGATATTCTTTAACATGTCTCTTCCACCACTTCAATAAGTCGAACTCGAAATCATAGGTCTCGATTTCACAGCCTTCAAATGTTGTGTTTAGAAATTTGGATATCTCTGTACATTGATCGGATGACGATGTCGCTCCCTTCTGTCGTTTCGAATTCATTTTATCCAGAACTTTTTTAAGTCCCCGTAGGACACCTGCAGGGTTAGTAGAAGCACTTGCGGATGGATTGGGAACCGCGTCGTTTCTCAATCCATACATACGCTCATATTCAACATACAAAGCGTTTAATAAATTTTCTAGTCTAACTACTTCAACTGTAAAATCTACCGGGGGAACATTATGAGTAACAGACAAAGCATCATAGTAAGCACCTAACATGTTAGACACACCTACTAGTCTTATACGAGAGTCGAGCATAGAAGAAATGAGATAAGTGTCAGGAATATACAACATGTATTTATTCCATTTCTCCTTCATCGGCACTAAACATTGAAATAATTATGCGTCGTGTTCCATGGTTTCAAACTCGGAAGTTATTTCTACACAAGCAGGCAAGACTAAATGTGCTGTGGGTTGATAACATTTTGAAAACAATACTATAAATTTTTTGAATATTTCAAAAACATCCATCAGTTTCTTGCATGAAGTCCAAATAGAGGGATACAAACGATATTCGCTCGGACAGTGTTCATTTAAAAATTCACAAAAGGTATTTTAATTTTGTTTGTTTTTTTCCAAAGATCATGAGCCGTGTTCCACCTATGCGGTACATCTTACGGCAGTTTGACTTGGCGATGACCTTTCTCTTTAAGAAATTTATACTACTTATTAACCATAATATTTCTACCTAAAATATGTGAAATCACAGTTTGTATTGCATTTATATTATGGTCAAAAACTTTTAGAGCATCCTTTACACATGAATAAAAAATATGACATAAACATATAACATGAAAAAATTGACCGTTACAAAAAGGTTCACAGTATCGGTTTCAACCGGTTCCGGCCGGTCCGGTTCCAATTCCAAAAATCACAAACCGTACACCAACCGACCAACAGGCGGTTTGGAAAACCGCCGGTTCCGGTTTCAACCGACTGTCCCGGTTTCATTTGGCCAGGTCTATACATACATACTTCGTTTTAGTAAATTTCGGCATCCCCCACGTCTAACACGCCCACCCTCCCTAAATCGTGCTTATGTACATACAACTCATTTCTGTAACCAACACCTAAAATTTTGTCTCTTTCCCCAAACGCCTATAGTGTGTCTTTTTTAATTATAAACTGCTTCTGCTTCTGCTTCTGCTTCGTCCACAAACGGCCACCGCCCCACCACGGCCCCGCCCACCGGCCACCCCACCACCTCCTCTCTCACAGTAAGAGCAATGGTGGTTAGGTCTAGTCTTTTCATTGCTGCTACTTTTGGCAGGTTAACAGCTTTCCTCATGGGACAACAAGACAACGAACCACCACCACCGCCGCCGCCTCCTCCTCCACAACCACCAGAGAACAACCACTCAAGCTCAACGACCACCACCCCGAAAACCCAAACTTCCACTTGCGAAATATGCATCGAGCCGATGCAATTTCCTATTGTTCAGAAGTTCAAATTCCTATTACACTGTGACCACCCTTTCTGCTCAGAGTGTATGATCAAATACATCTGTGCTAAGCTGGATGACAACATAGGCAAAATTCCCTGCCCTGCACTCGATTGTAACCAATATCTGGACCCTCTTACTTGTCAGCCTCATATTGACCCCAAGGTGTTTGTGAGATGGTGTGACGTGTTGTGTGAGTCAACAGTCATGGAGTTGGAGAGAAGTTATTGCCCTAACAGAAATTGCTCGGCGTTGATCGTCAACGAGTGCGGCGGCCGACGCCGTGGTAAGAAGGCCACATGTCCCAATTGCAAGACACCATTTTGTTTCCGGTGCATGCTGCCATGGCACGGGGTATTAGGGTGTGATGAGAGTCGGGAATTCAGGGAAAGCAGGGATATGGAGTTTGGGATTCTGGCGAAGAACAAGGGTTGGATCAGGTGTCCTAGGTGTCGCCACTTTGTTGAGCGTGTTAATGGCTGCCGGATCATCAATTGCAGGTTAGCTAGCTACTCTGTTTTTTTCTCCTTCATTTTCTTCTTTATTATACCTTCTCAAGGAAAGCACACCTTATCTCTATGCAGCCATTTACTCCACTCCATTGAAATATGCAGCCATTTACTCCTTTCCCTTTAAGCATATTTTAAAAATTACTAAATCTACTCTGAAGTTGATCTTTTATTCAATTTTTCATTGAAACTTTTGGGGTTGTGGTGGTGGGGTTGGTGTTTTTGAGTTGCCTTTTTTTTCGGATTAACTTCATTTATTTGGGGAGATAACACAAGGCTTGGATTTGTAAGATATCTTTTGGTTAGTTAAACATAATCCACATTTGATATTACCTTAATATATTTTGGGTACATTTGGACATGAATTAATTCATCCTTTTTTTAATTTTATACATAAATTTTGGTTATAACGCCGTTTGGAGTGAAATGTATTTGTGATAAAGAAACGTCACAGATAAAATTACTTTATTCAAGACGAATAAAGTCCCTTATCCTACAAGATTTTGTGCACGATGATGGAACCAGGTATTGAAGTTCGGGTAGGCTAGTAGACTATACTCTGACAATTGGATGAGTTTAAATAAAATGTTTTGATGAGTTGGATTTTATACCTTTTTTCTTGTAGATCTTTTTTTTTTTCGCAACCTGCTTCTACATATCTTAATTTTCTCAACCAGCTGAATTTGTAGGTGAGCCAAATGGTATTATACTAGTAGTTTGATGAAACATGGAAAGCATTCAACATGGAGCTGTGCATCTCATATCTAATTGCTTTGCTTATATATGTATATACTATTTTGTGAAAATGTAGATGCCGAGCCCAGTTTTGCTACGTCTGTGGAGTAGAAGTCAGCAGACATTGGTGTAAATGTCAAGGATTCAATAGGATGCTTTGTTTTTCTGTGTGTATGGCTCTTGTGTTCTTCGTGTTCCTCTTTGCAGTTGTTATGTATCTTGTTCATGTTGACATGGGTGTGAAAAACTAAAAATCCTAGATGTTAGGATTAAGACCACCACCTACATAAGGCTGTATGTATTCCTCCTGCATATTACTTGAAGCCTTCTTAATCTTCTTCCTGTCTTAACACTAGGGTCTAGGATATATATGAGGTAGTTATTACCATTATGCTGTTTCCTACTACGTACTTACATGCGTATTGTGCAGCAGCTACTTATTGGCATGAATACTGCAACGTATTGGTTCTGATGTTTGTAAAGTTAATTATGGATTACAATGATATATGTTGAGTTCCTAAACGGGAAAAAAAAAAGATTCATGGCCAAAGCGCCAACATAATTTTGTATCTCTCAAAGGCTCTTTCTTGCTACTGTTTTCATGGCTTCCTTACGCTTTCCAGGTTGCAGTCGACTTAACAATGAGACTGATAATGTAATCAGGTCTGATTTGGTATCTTCTTCCTTGTTTGGTTTATATGCTGCACTACTACTCCTTTTAAATGCATGTACTAGCATTTTATCAAACACGTTGCCTACCAATTTTGAACCTCGTTGTTGGTGTAATGGTGTATGGTGGTTAAGTAAAAGATAAATGTCACTAAACCATCACAAGCTCAACGAAAACAAAAATGATAGATTTACACCTAAAAGTGTTTGTACCAACATTATCTTGTGATCGTGAGTGTCTTGATATTTTCACAAATGACAAATTTGTGAAGAAAAGACGTAGTGTATACATTCTATAAACTTTTTGAGGTAAATCTATCATTTTCTAAATCTTGAACCCTAAGGAGCAATTGATAATTCACTCTAACTCGTTCGCATCTATATTAATACTTCATAGTATTTTTAAAGGAAGTGACATACTCTTATTTAATCAATGTCCTTACAAGCCACCATACTAGTAAAAGTCCTACGTTGATCCTTTGATGTGACGGGAAAGAGCTCGATTTGTCATTGGACCAGCGTTCTCTAATTCAGCTAAACGGAGCATGTCGGATGAAAAGATAGAAACCCCTTTAAACGAACTCCCGGAGCCTGGATAATTCATCTGGAAGGCACAACTAATGTGACATTATATTCATCCATTCCCAAGGTATCATGCATCCACCTCGCCAAGCCGGGCAAATTCACAACTCTAACATAAAAGAAGAGCTTCTTCCAGTTCGGGATGGACTTCGGACATTTGACAAAAATCTTAACCTTAGGTCGAGTTACGTCCTTAATTCGGCGTTTGAAAGATTATTATCCTTTAGGCTTGCTACACTTCACAAGATAGTAAACAGACCTATAAAATGGGACTATAAACTTCTCGCCTATGATCCTACAAAATAACGCAAAGCAACCATTGTCCACATCCCGTTTGGGAAAATATGAGAATGACCAGCTCCATAGTGGGTCAAAACATGATGAATGGCTTCTATCATGTGGAACCTAAGGCCAGCCTTTGGCTGGGATACGTATCCAATACAATACCCCTCAGGAGGCTCATCAACCCTATCTTTCGGATTGGGCAGAATTGGAATGAAGATGCCTTGGTTGATCGTATATTGGATGCAAAACCAATTCATCTAGGATAAGGAAAGGGAAGAAGAGATATTCATCATTAAGAGGGATTCCTTCTCTCGATAAGCATAAATGGAAACCGCCATTGATTCTTGAGAACTTTCTTCCACATCTGGATAGGCAAAAGACAATTCTTGGGTTGTAAGTTCATCACTTCAAGATGAATCGCTACTAAGGGCTTCTCCAGAACTGGTACTCATGGTGAAAACTTAAGTGGGTATCATAATTCGAACAAGGAATTAAGAAGAATGACACTGAAAAGGAGAATATGGACTTACTTGATGAACGAATCAAGAGATCTATAAAGAACTTTGAAGAAGGAACACAATTTTTTCTTCAAAAATGTTGTGATGACTGAGGAAGATGCGAAGAAATGAATCAGTGATTCGAGTTTGCCTTTTATAACCAGTCGAATGGTGCAAGTAAAGAGTCATGATTTAGTTAAAGATCACTCGATATGCGGGATTTGAAAGCAATTATGATTTCTCGGGATATGCAATCAAATCTTCAAATTTCAAATGCAGGCTGTCATACGTCACAAATGTCAGAACGGTTGAGCTGCAGCCTCTCTTCTCGTGCCACGTCATCATCGAACATAGCTAACCTATGATTTGCATCCTAGCTCAGGTTTGCGGGCATTTAACTTGGGTATGCCGCAGCCTCTCTTCTCGTGCCACGTCATCATCGAACATAGCTAACCTATGATTGGCATCCTAGCTCAATTCTGTGGGCATTTGACTTGGGTATGACCCGACCTCATACACGTGGCACTTAAAGACACATTTTGGATCTTCTAAGTAAAACGGGCCTAACGAGTTCAACACCACATTGGGCCTCGAACAGACTTCGACCTCAACAAAATGGCTATTACGAAGTGCATGACACTCATAAACAATCGACATGGCACAGGTCGTCCTATGTCGCATATAGTCAATTCGAAGTAAGATGCTTACTAGCTCGTACCACCGACATGGTGCTGATTCACCTCGGTCTGAGACCCTCAGCTTGTTATAAGTCTTCAACGAACTCATACAACGGTTACAAAATCAACAGGACTTTAACCCATGATCATAACAGTTCCATGATTCATGCTTACAGGGACATGATTACACCATGACTGCCCTCATAACTGCTTCAGGTAATTGACCACGACTTCAATGGAAGCACAATCAACTTCCCTCACGAGAGAGGCCTATAAAAGGATTATTATCCTCAACATTCAAAACTACGCTAATAGCTAGATCCTAAATCTTCCAGATACGTAGGCAGTCTATCCTCATTAGCTCATCTATAATAATCACAAAATCCACCGATTAAAGTAATTAAGTTATCCTTACGAAGTCCGATCACCCGGATTATTATTCGAATTCACCGGTGATGACTTCAAGTATCGCTAGTAAAGATTCAACAACCATTATTACTCCATCTGTTTTGTTTGAAGAGTTTAATTTTTTTTTTTGAAGTCTCAAAACATGTGGTTTTTTCATGTATTTATTGATGAGCTTTATTTATGTCTTTTTTTAATACTATTTATGTAATTATGTCAAATATATGTATGTACAACTACGGATATTAATCCCCTCCAATACACTTGACAATCAAGTATAAAAAGACACATAAAACATAAAACAACGTCGTTTTGTATGTATTTTCACATTTGACCGTCAAATGCATCGGAGAGGATTTTTCCGTACAACAGAATTTTAAAAAAAAGTGAAAATGATAAATATTTAAATATTATGTGTTTTTTTTTTTAATTTAACTTTTTTTTTTACGCACACACTTTTATCCCCACTGGGACTCAAACCCGAAACCTCCGAATAATAACCACAGCACTTACTACCGTTGGGCCGATGCCTTGTTGGCTAAATATTACGTGTTTTGATCTAGCGTGTACCCCAGGATTGCAAACAACCCAATCTTCTAACGGTGGTTAGTGCTGAGCAAAATAATCAGTAAATCAATTCAAACCGTAAACCGATCCAAACCAATCCGAATTTACCAAACCAATAAAAAAAACCAAATGAATTGGTTTGGTTTGGAACCAAACCGAATTGCATTGGGTTGGTTTCGGATATTTTTAATTATACCCAATTCAATCCAAACAAAACCAAATTTTTTATACATTAATTATATATATTATACTCATTACCCGATCGACCCAATATAACTCAATTTTTTTTCAATATAACCCATTATATAACAATCTTAGACTCTCGGCCCATTTAGCCTAATATTAGAGTTTAGTTCAGCATTTTGCTCTTTTGATGTAAATATGTAAATCAGTAAATACATGTATGTAAGTATGCACTATGGATGATTGATTATAGTTGAATAATATTGTAATGTGTTGTTATTCGTTAGTTGTTTTAATTTTTTCTTTATCATTTTGGTTTGTAATTTATTTTAGTTTGGATGTAGCTATTTAGAGTTTATGTTAAAAAGATTGGTTTTGTCATGTTTTTTTTTTTAATTTTAAAAATTAGACTTGTTAAACCGAAATCAACTCAATTCGTACCGAAACCAATTCAAACTAAATCATTGGGATTGACTTCATTTTAGTTTGGTTTGAAAACGAATTATAACGCCCCAAACCGATCCGAGTCTTTCAAAACCAACTTTAACCTATCTAAATCAATCTAAGTTCACCCTTAACGCTCGTAGTTAACCGGAAACCTTTGTTCACCTGTGGTACACGTGGCATCATGTCGATATTGGATTCCCATTAGGAAAAGGAGATTTAAATTTTTACTAAGAGGGACCCACCACTCTCACGCCATTCGCTCGTTACTCATATTTAAGAACGAATCACATAGCTTCTTGTGGTAAAGCAAAGCAAAGCAAATTTCCTTCAACCATGGCTCTCCGCAAGTTTTTCCCCTTGCTTTTTCTTCTCTTCCTTGCGACGACGTCGATCGCCTTCGTTTTCGCCGGCGGCGATGGCTTTCTAACCGGCGATGGTAAAAGCAGCAGCAGCAACGATGATATTGTCATCCAACAGGTGGTCAATAAGAATGATGATCACTTGGGTAACGCTCATCATCACTTCTCTTTATTTAAGAAGAGATTTAGCAAATCATATGCCTCCCAGGAAGAACATGATTATAGGTTCTCCGTGTTCGAGGCGAACTTGCACCGAGCTATGCGTCATCAGAAACTTGACCCTTCCGCTGTCCATGGTGTCACTCAGTTTTCAGATTTGACTCCGCAAGAGTTCCGACGCTACTTTCTAGGATTGCATCGCCGCTCTCGTCGTCTCAGCCTTCCTGCTGATGCTAACAAAGCTCCGATCCTTCCTACTGATAATCTTCCTAAGGATTTCGACTGGAGAGACCACGGCGCCGTCGGCCCTGTCAAGAATCAGGTTCGTGTATTTTTTTTCACCTTTTTTTTTTGTTTGTTACGTAGTTGATTTTGTTACAGATTGATTATGGAAATTATTCCTACAATTATAATTTAGCTATATCGTTATGCTTCGGTTATGAAATTGCTACTTGCCAATCACTAATTTGATCTTTATAAAAACTATTTTGTGTTGGACAGTCATAGAACATAGTCAAAGGGGAATTCTTTTTTCTAGTGTCTAGAACATGTATATGAGGTTTTCTGCACGTAAGGATTGCAATAGTGAAAAATTAGACGCAGACTGATTGTATATGTCTATTGTGCCATGTAATTGTAGTTTATTCTGGATTCTATTATGGGTTTGTAATTGTAGCCTCCTTTCACTTTATGATGTTTATTGTATAAGAGATGGACAAAAGATGATGGTAATAGTGCTGTAATAACAGGGTTCTTGTGGATCTTGCTGGTCATTTAGTACTACAGGAGCTTTGGAAGGCGCTAACTTTTTGGCAACCGGGAAGCTTGTGAGCCTCAGTGAGCAGCAGCTCGTTGATTGTGACCACGAGGTGCAATTTTTGTTTGAGTTGTATATATTTTAAGGGAGGGAAGGGGAGGGGTGTCAAAACCATGGGATGTTTAGAGCTTTACTTGTTGGATTTAGTTTAACAATGTCAATTGCGCATAAATGATGTCTGTTACAGTGTGATCCTTCTGAACCAGACTCATGTGACTCTGGTTGCAATGGTGGTCTCATGAATAATGCCTTTCAGTATACACTTAAAGCTGGTGGTATTATGCGAGAAGACGACTATCCTTATACCGGCACTGACCATGGAACCTGCAAATTTGACAAAACGAAAGTTGTTGCTAAGGTAGCAAACTTCAGTGTTGTCTCCATTGATGAGGACCAAATAGCTGCAAATCTTGTGAAAAACGGACCTTTGGCTGGTTAGTGACCGACCAACTCTCAACATTCATTCATTACTTGCATTAGTGTTTGGTGATATTGATTCTGTTCCCCATCGCCCATCCCATCCATCCATGACAGCTTTGATTAACAGCATGCTGTTTTTTGCAGTGGCTATTAATGCAGTGTATATGCAAACATACATTGGAGGAGTGTCGTGCCCATTTATATGCTCAAAGAGGTTAGATCATGGAGTTTTATTGGTGGGCTATGGTTCAGCAGGTTATTCTCCAATTCGCATGAAGGAGAAGCCATATTGGATCATTAAGAATTCATGGGGTGGAAGCTGGGGAGAAAATGGATTCTACAAAATCTGTCGAGTTCGAAACGTTTGTGGAGTGGAGTCCATGGTTTCAGCTGTTGGAGCTGTTGTAACTAATTTCTCTTAACTGAGATACTCGTCATAGTAGTTGTTCTTTTATCTATTTTGTACATAAAAAGGCACATTACAAAATATGCCTGTAATGGCTTTTGTCTTAGGTCTCTGGGAAATCTGTGTATAGATTTCATTTAAGTTATTAATTATTACAAGTGTGGCTGCTCTTATTCTTAACTCTGGCATTCCCATTATTGCTGGCAATCTATGTGGTCTATCCTGAACTCATTCTATGTGGTGTATCATAAATTCTATTTTACTTTGGCCATTTGTGTCTTGTTTAATACTTCCTCCGTCCCAAAATATAAGCCTCAAACTCTTTGGATTTGTCTCAACATTCAAGCCGTTTTACATTACTAATTAAGCAAGAATAATGTTAAACAACACAAAAATAAATTACAAAACAAAAGACAAGAAACGAGAATAATCCATTTTCGCCCCAACAAAAAGAGTCGGCAAGCTGGGCTCAATTGATTAAACCTAAATGTTGGACAAGAAGCCATTACATCAGGAACATATTATACCAACAACATATACTTGGCATCTCCGCGTTAAGGGAAGCCTTCACTACTCACAACAAAGTACAGAAAAGGCTAGTCTCCCGATTGATGAGACCAATTCTAGAATTAGCAAACGAAATTAAATACCAATTGGAAAAAAGAGAACAATCATGGGGTTGTGTCCAGCTTTCTACAGTATCCAAGGAGTAGATCAGTGTCGCTTCCTCCAGGATATGAAAGCAGTTACCTCTGCATTCAAGTGAGCTGAAGGCGTTTAACCAAAAACTGTCTATTCGCATCTGCAATGCTCTCATTATATCCTCTTAATGCTGTCACCATGCACAACGACAATACCTTCACTTGCGAGGGTAGACAGAGCATTTCGCAGCTGATATCAAAAAAAAAAAATGACAGTACCATTAACGTTTTATAAGTTATGGGGTTATGAACAAGAGGGACAGAGACTCGGTAATAGGCACTTACATCACTCATGTGGACTTCAACGCCAGAACTTTGCTTCTTTAACTCTTCAAGTAACTACAAAGGTAGATGTCAAAACAAAGGTAAGCTTTTGATTATGTTAAGAAGTCTAACCATGTGTAACAACTCAAAATAACATCACACCTCCATCGTACGGGTTGGAGCACCGCCAATTTGCATCTTCTCCGTTATTAAATTACGAACAGCTGCTACCAGATTCTCTCTTCTCATTCGCTCACTAGCTGAAACCCCAGTTGTGATGAGATCCATGTCAATTGTACCTGTTCAAAAGATTCAACTTTCCATTTACTATATAGATTCCCACTAAAACACACAAACTCGCCCATGAAAAGCCAATAACTATTGCACAAACAGAAGAATCAAACCAGTAGAATGGTCTGTTGCTGACTGCTGCATTGCTACTTCAAGTAACCGGAAAGCCTCCACAGTATCCTTCTTTTCAACCTACCAAGTATATGGAAGGAATTAATTAAAAAAAACTATTAAATAGGTTGTAGGTAAGGCAGACAGAAAGAGAAACCAACCACTTCTGAAAACCGTATCCTAGCCAGGGCCTCACTAAGGCGTAATAAGCTCTCAATTTGCCTTGGTGTCGCAGTTATCACCTGCAGAATATAATGCAAATTTTGCCAACCATCATATTTAATGCAAATGATTAACACTCTAGTTAAGCTCAAAGATTCTTTTAATGTTCGAAGATACAAGCATTGGATTTTACTCCAAAACAAGAAGCAAGTCAAGTCATAAGTAATTCCAATGGAGTGATACATCAGTTTCTTCTTCAAAAAGTAATTAATGAATTGCCCCAGTAAACCACAATGGCACAATAAAAATGAAAACGTTTGTGATGCACCATAGTATCGAGTTTACACAAGAGGAAGATACAAGTTTTCTACCTTTTTACTACTACCAGGAAAATTTCCTCGTCTTCTCATCTCAACATATCCTCTAATCAGCTCTTCAGCTGCTTCATCACTTAGTTGTGGATGAATGTTATTACGAGCATAGCTCACATAAGCGGTTAATGTTGGAAGATCTATGAAGTCCTCTGAATGCTGTGGCAGAAAATAGATAGCCAGATTAAAAAATTCATATTCGGAGATATTGCCAGAAAATAAAAACTCTACGGAAATGAAGTTGAACAGACCTCAGTGCCTTCAAAATGCAATGAAACAATGTGCTTGGCAAGACGCCTGTCTGTCTCTTCATCTGCCTTGTCAAGAATTAAGTAGATTAAATCGAACCTAAAAAAAACAGAACGAATTATCACAGGGCCGAGACAAGCAAAGACCAAGAAAAGTAAAGTAACTGGACTTGATAAGCTACTATCAGAGAAACTGTATCAAGTTGTTTCTCAAGGAGGCCTAGCACAAATGGTCAAGGCTGACACCTTGGGATCAGAGAACCAAGATTCTAGTCTAATCATTGTGGGTTATGCTCACCGGCATCATACACGAGATACATCCTCAATGTTGTATATCATTGGAAACAGAAAACGATAAGAAAATCCCGGTTATTTGGCCTTGCTATTTTAAACAGCACATACATTACAGATATATGTTTAACTTCCTCAGTTCATATAGCAGCAAATAAAATGACTCAAGTCATCAACAATGAATCGGATATTATGCCACCTCAAATTCCTTTACAAGCACTCATCCCTATTAAAATCTTACCTAGACAACAGGGTTGGAGGAAGATGTATGTTTTCAATCACTGATACACGAGGATTATAACGAGAGCCTATTGGATTTGCACAAGCCAATACAGATGTTCTGGCATTAAGAGAAGCAATGATCCCAGCCTTAGCAATCGAGATGGTTTGTTGCTCCATTACCTGGAAAAGGTTCAATCCAGATAAATCACCTGATTTATATTCATAGTAAACTAGAAACAACCACTTAAATATTTAGACAAGGGTAAATTAATCCAGTAAAAACAAGATATAAGTACATGGATCCCACCTCATGCAACATGCTCCTTGCACTATCAGACATCTTGTCAAATTCATCAATACAGCAAATCCCTCTGTCACTCAGAACTAGAGCCCCACTTTCCAGAACCTGTAGTGGTGCTCATCAATATCCCAGATCCACATTTGCAATAGTTGAAGAGAAACACAATATAAATTATTTTTATTCATATCATACAGTTTCACCAGTCTCAGGATCTTTTGTGACATAAGCAGTCAATCCAACAGCAGAGCTTCCTCTTCCGCTGGTATAGATGCCACGAGGAGCCAGCTTGTGAATATACTGGAGCAGCTGGGATTTGCTGGTACCAGGATCACCAACCAGAAGGATATTGATGTCACCACGAAAGCTGGCCCCAGAAGGTAATTTCAACGCATTTCCACCAAAAAGCTACATGAAAGTGAATTCTGAAATGTCAGATAATCAGAGCTAGAATTAGTTCCTCGGCCTATTGCAATTATTTAGAGCTGTACTACCTGGCAAAGGAGTCCTCTCTTAACATCATCCAACTCCCATATGTTTGGTGCCAAGGACCTGGTCAGCCTATCATATATATCAGGCTGCTGAGAAAGTTGCTTTAACTTTTCCACCTGCAGTTCAAAAAAGAATATTACAGGGAGGATTCCAAAGTGCACTTCTTCGCTAAAAAATAACAAGCAAATGAGGTACCATTTCTTCAGAATCAGGAGTGACTTCGTTTTCTTGGCTAGGGCTATTTTCAGTTTCCATTGGATCCTCGACTTGCATTCTTGAGTTATCACTCTTTTTAATATGCAGACAATCAATATACGTCTGCACAATATAAAAAAACTATAAAAATTCTGCAAAAAACTGCTGGAAATTTGTTAAAAATTGTTGCTCAAAGATCTCTTTCAGCTAGAAAATCTATGCCAATGCTAGAAATGAAAGATGCTGTAAAAAGTCATGCCTTAAATAATGATTTCACTGTCCTTTGTGTTGGCCCAACTCTAACACTCATTGCCCTAAAAATTCCTGTTACCTGAAAGAAAACGATATTCAGATCAGAGCATAATAGCGGAAAACATAAAGATAGCTAATCTTTATGACTCGATACTCGTACAGTTTAATGATGTCTTACCTCAACCCTGTCACCTGGCTTTCCGGTATCCACTAGTTTGTCATGCATCAGTAAGCTCACAGTATGGGGTGTACCTCCCTCAGGGATTTCATCAGGCGTTTCCTGGAGTCTCACAATCTGCTTATCAGCAAACCTGTTTTTGAAGCAACAGAATTAGGAATTCATATTTGTTATGTATTAAAACCTCCCTTTGGTAATTTTTACAAGATATGCTACAACATATAATGAAATGAATCTTTAGCATAGTTTCAAAAAAAATTGTAATAGTCTCATGCGCAATTAGAAAGACTAAAGATTTGAAATGAAAACATGCAGATTCAAGTTCATAATACAACTTTCAGTCTTGAAAGTTTTAATGAGAAGCAGCATACAGATTCCTTACCATCCATTCAGAAGAACAGTTGGGTAAGTTTTATCTAGAGTACAAATGTACAATGATCTAGTGCTTCACTGATAGCAGTCTCAACAAACAACAGCACATTAAGATACACAAAAAACAAAAACTGTGCAACCAACATATCAAATGAAGACTTATATACAAAAAGTAAAAGCAGACAATTTCATTCAAAAGAAAAGTAGAAACAAAGACAAAATTAAACCTAGTGCTAATAATTGTGCAATCCATACAACAAGATTAACAAGAAAATAAAAAATAAAGTGCAATTGACAGATTACCTGCACCGATTGTGGACCATGGTCATAGAATTCTTGGCAAGACACTCTTGCTTCGCACATATTCTGGGTTCACTGACCCTTCCTATCAGAGAATGAACAGTTTAGGGGAATGAACAGTTTAGGGGAATGAAGACAACTAAAAACACGACAGGCAAATTACCTCTATCCACAACAATAGGGTCCGAGTAGTATCCGCACACAAGACATCTAAATATTGCTTCCCTGATCTCAGGTATGATTGAGCTACAACGAATTATCATACCCTTCAAGGACACCATCTTTTCAATATCTGTTTCAGAAGGAAAATAAAAAAAAGGTGAAACACTGTCCAATGATGCAAGATAAAGCAACCAAGAGAAATTTGCAGAGTAAGTTATGCGATGGAAGCAAGAAAGCTAGTTAAACACAACTACTGAGGGCTTCTAGGTGAATAAACTAACCTGATGGATTGAGATTTCTCATTGAAGTAGAGGTCTTAAGGTTGAAAATCCTGGCTTGTATATGCTTTTCAAACAACGGATTGATTCTAATAACCATATCCATCAACACAATGTCGAAAATAGCCAGGACTTCAAGAGGATACCGAACCATTTTGGTGTATAAATCATTATCATAATCAAACACATCACAAGCATCGACGTCAAGGGAATCGCCTTCAACTTCTATCACATGGTTGATTGCTCGCATGTACTTCCCTTCAATCACTGAAGGGTTTTCACGAAAATGCCTCAGAAACCTCAAAATTGAAGCATTCACTTCTTGAACACTTATACTGGTGCCCCACACGTACATCGGCGGGGCCTCCTCAACATCGTCATCATCACCAGCATCAGAAGACGCTGGTGCATCGTTAGTGGAGGTCGGCGTGGCAGCTACACCAGTCGGCGTGGCGGTAGAAGCTGTTGCTCTCTTACGGCGTCGACCGCGTGAATTTGTACTCGAAGGAGTTGGTGTGGCCTCAGGGGTAGCGAAACGGCTGCTTGTAGGTGGCGGTGGGGTGGCATACGCATTAGAGGAGGTGCGCCGACTACGTCTCCGGCCGGAGACATCGCCTGGAGATGAAAATGTGTTCCCGATTGGGCTGGACTGTGTGTCATCGGGGGAAGAAGGACCTGCAAATACAAAGTTTACATCAGTGAAATGAAAATTACAGTATGCCGGAGGTATGAATCAGGTAAATTACCGCCGAAATTGGTCGGAGATGAATCAGAAGCCATGGTCTCTGTGGTCTCTGTGTGTGAGAGTGAGGATGAGGGAGGAAAGTGAGTGGGGGCTTTGAGCTGGGGCTAGAATCGGGCGGGAAAAAAGACCGACTTCTCCCGCCAAAATTGAACAGATTTGGGCTCGGGCTGAACGTCAATAGCTAACATAATGGGCTTTTCAAATTGCATACTATTTTGTAATATTTGGCCCCGTAAATACTTTCGTTACCATATTTATTCATAATAATTTTTATATTTGAATAGAATGTGACAAGTATTGTTGTAGTTTTTTTGATAAGTCAGAAGTGTTTTTGAGATGTCAATAGAACTCGACCTTAGCTTTAAGGACCCTAAATTTCGTTATTTAAGTATTTAGGGTTCTATTGACACTCTTTTACTGCCATCATCATATTTTGTATATAAAGAAAATTATGACGTTGTGAAATTATGTCGACACCACATACATAGAAAAATCACTGCTCAATGACATTTTTATAAACCTTGCTGCCACCGATGCTCCTTGTTTATAAAGAATATCAATGTCATTGATGGTACCAGTGCCCCAATTCTGCATAAATAAATAAATAAATAAATAAAATCGCTTTCACTAATCTTTTGTAGGAAAAGTAATGTCAATAACAATAGCGTTCTTTTGTCGTAAAAGATAACCGTGGATTTCGAAGTAATTTCTTTCTGTGAGCTAAGGAGTAGTGCTACCGGAAGTAATTAAGGGTAAAAAACTCCTTTATATTTTCCTTATGGATCCGGATTATCTTTCTATAACATATAAGAAAGGAAAAGTTGTCATTTTGTGACATTTGTTTTTTTTTTATTGATGTGTCATTTTACTGTTCATGGGCGGCCCAGCCCAGCCCAGTTTTTTTTTTTTTTTTTTTTTTTTTTTTGAGAAGAAGGGTTTGAGTTAAATTGTTCTATTTTAGAGGACTCAATTGTATCACCTTTTAATGTGTGAATATATGTAGCAAATGTATGACTATTTTCAAAATATAAGGCCACGACTTGTTGCCGACACGATCTTTGTATCATGCTAAAACAATTTTGTTGACGTTTACATGAAATATTATAAATTTTTTAAAATAAATTCATTTCATAAAAAAAGCATATCGTTTGTACATGACGATATGACTATTTTCAATATATAAGTAACGACATGTTGCCTACACGATCTTTATTTCATGCTTAAAAATATTTGGTTTGACGATTACATGAAATATTAAAATTCTTGAAATGATTTTTTTTTTTTGTAAAAAAACATATCTTTTCTTTTTTTTTTTCTTTCCTATCTAAATAAGAAAGGAAAGGGTATGCCACGTGGCACCCTCCTTTTTTTTCTCCCGGCTCATCAACTGTATAAATCACCAAAAAATCATTTCTTCTACTCTCATTTGTTGTTTTTTGTGTTTCGGTCCTTTTTGTTATTTTGGACCGTCTGGTTTGTAAGGCTTGACATTGTAGAATTAAATTTTTTTCATAAAATGAAAATTGACCAGGATGAAATCGGATGGAATGAAATGAAAATCGATAAAACACGTGGTGGTGTGTAAGAGGAAAGTGATGTTAGGTAGGTGGTGGGTGGGGTGGGTTGGGTTGGGGTGGTGGGAAGGGTAGGGTATAGTAAGATGGGTGGTGGGCACGGTAGGGTAGGGAGTTGTAGGGTAGAGTAGGATGGGGTGGTGGGTAGGGTAAGGTAGGGTGGGATGAGATAAAATAGGGTGTAATATGCTTAGCAATGATAGTGAATTAATATGTAGGTTGGGAGGTAGGTTAAGGTTTGTAGGTAGGTAGAAAGGTAGGGTGTGCTAATGTAGGTGAGGCGAGGTATGAGATGTAATGCGGTGATGTATGGTAGGGTAGGATGATATGGTTGGATGATGTGGCGTAAGTTAAGTAAAGTTTGGTAGGTTGAATAAAGTACGTAATATAGGGTAGTGTGGTAAGATAATATGTGGTAAGATAATGTGGTGTAGGGCATGGTGAGGTAAGATTGGATAGGTGAGTGTTAAAAAATGTTGGGATAAGGTGCGGTTGGGTGATTGATAATGTGTGTAAAAGATAAGAAAGAGTATGTTGACTAGGGTAGAGTTGTGCGGTTGGGGGATTGTCGTCGTGTTAAATAATTGACATCATAATTTGTTGTATAATATCAATGCCGGCTAAATTTCGTCATTTATATTGTGTTGTATTTAAAATGTGTTGAGTGATATTTTAGTTAAAATGTATTTTATATTTAATAGTTTTTGACATTTAAGGTAAACATCTAGCATGGGCACTCCGTGCGTTGCACGGAGTCCCGTTTTATAACTAGTATTAACACAAAAGAGTTATAGAAGTGACTTTCTTATTAGCAAAATGTTGTGTGCACAATAAAATAGACACGACACATCATACACCATTAAATACGATTGGTCACTATCTATGGGTCATACATCATAATCAATGGTAAAGATGTGTTGTGTCCATTTTATTGTGGACATTGCATTACTTTATAAAAAACTATGGTCGTGTCATTTTTATACGGAGTTGTTAAAGACACCTTAGGAAATCTACATGGGTATAGTGAATTAGGTGCACCACACCACCTAAATGAAATCTACTTTGGCACCACATTTTTTTGGTTATATTACAAACTTTATTTGTACCACATCTTTAATTATAAAATTGTTATTCTTGCTTCTGGCACCATACTTTTTTAACTATATTTATTCCATTATAAAATTAGATGTTCAACACTCCGAATGTGGAACCAGGTTCTACCTTTAACAAGCCGAATGATGAACTAATGGTATGTTTGTTAGGTGGGAATTGAATTGAATGGAATTATTTTTCATTACATTCCAGTGTTTGTGTATGATAATGAAGTAATGGAATTGAATGAATTTTATTCCAATGGAATGAAAAAATTCAATTTTCATTCCTTTAAAAAATAGATGGAATGCGATGAAATAAAATGAAAATCGACAAAACACGTATATGATGGGTAAGAGTGGTGGGTGGTAGGGTAGGGTAGGTAAGGTGGGGTATGGTAATGTAGGTGGGGTAGGGTAGGGTAGGGTGGTGTATGGTAAGGTAGGTGGGGTAAGTAGGGTAGGGTAGGTGATGGTGGAGTACAGTAGGTGGTGGGGTAAGGTAGGTAGGATGTCTTAGGGTATGGTAGGGTGGGGTGATGAGTAGGGTAGAGTAGATGTGGGGTGGTGGGTAAGGTTGGGTTGGGGAGTGGTGATGGGTAGGGTAGTGGGTAGGGTAGGGCAAGGTAGAGGTAAGGTTCGGTGGTGTGTAAGGTAGGGTAGGGACGTAGGGTAGTGCGGGGTGGTGTGTGAGGTAAGGTACGGTAGTGTGGGGTGGGGAGTAAGGTAAGGTAGGGTGGGGTGGTAGGTAGGGTAGGTTTGGGGTGGTGAATAGGATAGGGTAAGGTAGGGTGTGGTGGGTATGGTATGGTAGGGTAGTGGTAGGGTGGGGTGGTGGATAGGGTAAGGTGGTGTAGGGTAAGGTGGTGAGTATTGTAGGGCAGGGTGAGGTAGGGTGGTTGGTAGGATAGGGTAGAGTGGAGTGATAGGTAGGTAGGGTAAGGGTGGGTGATGGCGGAGTATTGTAGGGCAGGGTAGGGTAGGGTGGTTGGTAGGATAGGGAGTGGGGTGGTGGGTAGGGGTAGGGTAAGGGTGGGTGACGGTGAAGTATGGTAAGTTTGTGGAGTTGGGGTGTGGGGTAGCCCCTCACCCTACCTAACCCCACCCCACGCCACCTAACCCATCGCTTCCATCATATCTTATCTTATGAACCATACCATACTCTATCCACCCTACCTCAATCCACTATTCTGTCATACTCATTACTAACATGCCAAACGCGTTGATGGAATAAATTTATTTCATTCCATTCAATTCAATTCTTATTATTTTATTTCATTTCATTTCATTAAACGTTGCATAAAGGGTTAAGTTGTAGGTTCGACGTTATACGGGCCAAACCCACAATTTCTATTGTTTTTTAAGGTGAGACTAAACTATAATGCCTCTACACATTTCAATGGAAGAGACTCTTTTTTGTATTTAAAACATGTTTTGACATGTAAAAGTAGAGGTGTAAACAAAAACCGAAAATCAAACCAATCGGTCGAACCAAACTAGAAAAACGTATACCATGTTTCTTGGTCGGTTTTTGAATCATAAAAAACCACACCGTAAAAAACAATTTGGTTTTGTTTTCCAAATTTAAAACGTTAAAACCAAACTATATATTTGCCGATAGAGAGAGGCTATGAATTGTCGTTCCTTGTAAATACTTCATTTGTTTTTATTTAACTGTCGCAGTTGCCAAAAACACATACTCCATTAAGGAGAGTAATTAATGTTTTGATTTAACATCAAAATGACAACAACACCCCTTGAATATAATTAATGCATTGTTGTTTTCTATCTCCCACCCCTTAATAAATAAAGAAAGGTAGAGGTAGAGGTAGAAAAATACAATAAAGAATGCTTTGGAAATGTAACTACAAAGCATAAAAAAAAGAATTTTTACTTTTGATAACCGCGACAGTTAAATATGAACGGATGGAGTATGTGATAATCCACCAACCATTAATACTTTACATGTGCGTTATGAAACAACGTAATAGAAACAAACCTAATAAGAACATGTGACAAGATCATGTAAAACGGTTTAGATTGTTTTATTTTAACCAACAACCTTACGCATATATGCTATGGCACAACCTAATAATAGTAATAAACTAATAGGAACCAACTAATACGAGTAAAGTTTGGGTTCGTCTTATCTTAGGTAATTTAATTGCGGTTTGATATCTTACCAATTTGGAATTCTGATGTTCGGTGGATATTGAAAAAGCGGTTGTTGTCCTCCATGACATATATCTCTTTGCACTTACTGTATTTTGTTTCATAGTTACGTACGAATTAGTATTATAAACAAGATTTACACAAAAGCTTTGTCTGATAGTTGAAACCCTTTGCATTATCTAACGGATGAACTCTACCGAAGACGATCTCTCGAATGTTGGGTGACTTTGTTCCTCCTTCCAGAAACGAAAGATTCACACACACCTACCTTTTTTTTCCACCCAAGCGGGACTCGAACCTGGTCATTGCCATAGCATGACCTAGTGTTAACCACTACGCTGATACCTTATTGGTTATTCATTTTTAGTGTTAATGGGATAACACTTAAGAAATCATCCATTTACGCACCACCTTATAACTCTTATCCATGCACTTTAATTCACGGGATAAAACTTAAAAACTCGTACATTTTACACACCATATTAGTCAATAAAAGTAGATAATAAATGTTTTTGAACCTGTATTTCAAAGATTTTGAACATTCATATTTAAGAAAAAAAACACGTAGTAGATACTTTATTTCTGTAAAATTTCATTTATATCTACTGCATTTATTTATTTTTTGAAAAACGATCTATCTTTATTCAATAAGTGGAAGACCACCATCCCGGTTCTACTGCATTTATTTAGATTCTGTAAAATTTCATTTATATCTTACCATATTAATCCAAATTACGTAAAATAGAGAATCTAATGATTTATTTTTTTTTTTAGGGAAAATCTAATACATTTTATCTTGGATCAAAATCATGTAAACTTGAAAATGTAGTATTTGAAACAATAAACTAAAAGAATCTGTAATAGTATTTGATGCAAGTGCTCTAATCGTGGAATTTATGTATTTATATTATTTTGTTCATCTCTCTCTACCTAAAAGTCTCCCGAATATACAGACATGGATATACAAAACTAAAAAAAGGCGATTTACTGCTGTAGTAATACTAATAATAGGAGGCGTTATGTCTATTGTTTGGCCTTACCCTGAAGTAGTTGAACAACTTCCTCTGCTCTTGATTGAATGCCTTTAAGATATTCGACGAGAACCCGCTGCTGGTAAGAACCACCTTCCTGAGAGGATACATACACCATTAGGGTACCATCCAATAAAACCATATGGCAAGATAAAAGGAATAAGAAAAGGAGATTGAATTCAAAGCAAAGCAAAGCAGAAAGACATGCTTACTGTTCGTATTAATGTTCGTTCGATTCGTTTCTTGATAACACCATCCAGTTTCTCAGGTGAGATTTCTCCTTTACCAACAGACAACCCATCAATCAACAACCGATTCCAATCCTCCTCTGGGGCTGTAAAAAGGTCAATTCAGTCTTTTACATTGATGCCAGTATTGCAAATAAGTCCTTAAAATGAGAGCTTCAAAAGAAAATCTTGATTATCCTGTTTCTTAAGAGTGCAAAGTGATTATCGTCTCTTAACAGATTTTCTACTATTTTATAGACTCAAACACCACATTTCTCAATTACAGAATCTCTACCGCGCATAATTTGTATAGAACTTTTGTATTTTGTGTACTATAAGTAGCGCAGAATTTAGAATTTCTGTGTTTTATAGATCTGAGGAAAAAGATTCCACTGCATACGGTATGTAGTGGATCTGAATAGTTTGGATATCTATTTTACAGATTTTACCTTGTTTTACCAACACTACTGCAAGTGATCCAAGGACTATACACTTGGCGAAAAGACACGAGAACAGGCAGAATCACAGCTTGGGCAAAGAGAAACTAGCAATTATTGAAAGTCGTTCCTAAACCAATGCATTTACATGGCTGATTACTGAAAACTTCCCAATTATTCTGAGAAAGGTTTCTACCAAATAGAGAAAAGAGCAATACCGAAGAGGACCAGAAAAAGAAAAAAAAAAAAACTGGGATAAAGAAAGGAGTGCACAGTATATTGATCATGACAATATGATTATAAACAGTGTCATATGGTGACACAATCATCATACATGAAAAATTCGAGATACCTTTTATTATTGTTTCAAGGAACTCCTCGTCTTTTAGAATCTCATTCCCTGTAGCAACAATATTATAGCATAGATTAAGTGATTTTGAAACACAGACTTTGTTCTTACAAGAAACAAATCAATCAATCACAAATTTAAACATATAGGTGCAGAAATGGTCATATTACCTCCTTTCAACAACTTCAGAAAAACTTAATGAAGGTGTCATTGAAGTCAAACAGTTTAGCAATGTTCTATAGAAATTTGAAACATAAAGGCACCTTTTTGAGCATAAGTACGCTTTGAAAGAACTCGAGAAGCATAGAGCTGGAGAACTTTTTGCAACATAGCTTGAAGCCCTGGTTTGTCCTCGTCTTCTTTTGCCTGCCAAGATGTAGAATGAAAGTGGCAAGTAAACAAAAAGATGTTTCCTAAATCTACCATTTCGGTCGTAGGGCCGGTGCTCCGCTCATTCCGATAACCGGCAAAGATAAGACGAAGAAGAAGTGGCAAGAACACTTTTTCTTTGTGAAACACAATTCAGATGCCGGTTTAGGGCCTGCTTCCATGAAGGACAAATTGGAAGACTTCATTGATGAGACACGTCTCAATACCTTATTAGTAATAAGATTTTCCCGAGTTTAGACTTCATAAACACGATAGATGCTTTGCTCGGCTCCAAACCGCGTGGCCTCGTTGGTTACGTGGAGTTCTCCAAGTACGGAAAATGTATGTTTGTACTTGCGTTTTGTGTTGAATTTTGATTATAATCTAATCATCTCTTTTTCTTATAGTGGCCAATGTAGATGACCCGATCCACATTGATGCGATGAGGAGGAAGAACTCGAGCGTACGCCTATGGATTCGGAACGGACGTTGTCCGTTATCGAAGGTGGTGAAGTTTACGCTCGAAGGAAACCGAGGAGAGAGTTGCCGACTCGGTGATGCTTGCTTAACTTTGCCGATACGGTAAAGATTTCTCGACGTGTACTAAAAGTGCTATCACTTTGGTAAGGCCTTGCATAAGAAGAGCATGGCTAAGGATATTTTGCAACAAAAGGTAGTTCTAAATGCGACTTAGTGATTAGCACTTTGCCTAATCATAAGTTATATGATAAGAAAGCGAGCGAGGTCTTCACGAAACGGTACGACGAGTACAAGAGTGGGGAGGACATGCTTAATTTACATGAAAAGTATAAAGATGCATCTATTGTGACCATAGTACCATTTTCAAAGCACATTAAGAAAGATAGGTAACCATAACATTTGCTATTTGTCGTTAATACTAGAACACCATAAAAAAAGTCTGTTGCGTCATCCAGAAAATGAACCAAAGCAGCAAGGTGTTGTTTTGGAGGAATAGTTTTATTATCCTATTCATTTTTTAAAGCAATGGACTATGAATGAAAAAATGAATCAGGTAGTCCCTTGTTTTATCTTAGTGTGAGATGCTATTTCTTAGGAGATGCCAATTTTAACAACAACAAAAAAATAAAAAATGAAAGAAGATAAATACATGTTTACCAAAATCTGAAATTGCCAACTGATAAGATTAGAAATTTCAGAAGTTGACCTTCCAGTTCCAGCCATTAGAACTGGATCAAGCATAACTAGGATCACAATGACAAAAGCTTACCTGCCTTAACTGTGCATTAACTTCTGACAAGAATCCTTCATCCAGATACCCTTCCTGCTCCCTTTGACATAATTCCTGAAATGATTGATTATTCAGCCACATCCAATAAATAAGCAATATCCTTTATAGTAAATAGAACAGCGATGCTTTTGTCAAAAGCCTAACTATCTTCTGAAATCCATACAAACAGAGCCATGATTTGATTATGATACTCAGAGTGACACAGCTTCTTATTATAAGAATCTTAAATCTGTGGTTTTGATTTGCTAATCAAGGTTAAAAGTAAATAGACATTCTCAAGATATTAGCATAATGGATGTTATGAGAAGACCATACACTATTCATACGGCTAAGGGCTTTGGGGTCCCTAGGAGGCCATGAAATCTCTTCCCCATCATCAACTACAGGACTTAGAATTGCTTTAAGCAAATCAGTAGCCGACTCAATTTTTTCCTGCACAGAAAATAACCAAATCATGCTAAAGGGAATGTAAGTAACATGTTTATTTTATTTATGAATCTCTCCGAAAAAGGGAGAAGCATTTTGAGGAGAAACAAGAAAGCACATTGGTCTTGTGAACGAGGCGATCCACAGTGCTCATAAGTACCGCTGCCAGTTCTTCAAAGTCTTTCTACAAATAAAAGACCAGATATCAGATTATTTACTTGACTAACAACGTAAGAATCAAAGGAAACTCAACTTGACAAGGTTAGAACCATGCTTTGTCATCATCAGATTTGCAGGTTTCCGCCCTGGCTGCAAGTCTTATCCAGAAGCTCTCGTTGAAGGCAAGGATATTTTCCGCAACAAGTTTTGAAGCTAAAAAATTAAGAAACTTCCAGATTAACTCAACAAATTGCAAATACTGCCATTTGTACATATTAGGTCTAAAATATCAAAACAAATGACAATACATCGTTAATGGCTTGCAAAAAAGAAAACATTACACCCCTGCAGGTCCTGTATTATCTGAACGGATAAATAGCAGGTATGGGAAAAATATAGAAAAAAAATGGTATGTGCAATATCTAGGTGCGAAAACGAGGAAAACAGTAAGAACCGTATTCCCGCTAAATGAGTTGGCTGTATCAATTCGGTGATTGAATCCTCAATACATCATGTCCTTCAAATTCTTGAAGAATGCACTAGATCTTCCTCAATATTTTTCTCTTACCTTCCCAAGCTTGATAACCCCAGGAACCTAGCAATCACTAAATGCTAGTGACTTCCTAGATTTTGCAAAGACTAAGGCATGTATTCAAAGAGTGCATTGGCACATTGCAAAACTATCTCGGGCACTACCCCTTATTTCTTTGCATTAATTACTCCTAGCTTGTGCATGATACATTTGTTTCTACCTTCTCCAGTCAGCGAATATAATGGAGTATATAATTTGGACAATTTGAAATTGTATCTACATAAGATCACAACAAACATTCACTTTCACATACTGTGGCGCAATTATGACATGCTACCAGGTCGAGACAACGAGCCTTAACATGTAATGAAAACCACAAGCCAATTCCTACTTTACAGAACCAACATAATAATCTGTGATATTTATTAATCAGTACTCTCGTGAATGTAAAGAAACGGGAAAATGATATGTGCACTACACATATTGTGTAGTGCACATCCGCTACACAATGATCCACCAATGATTAAAGTGTACTTATTGCAATGCATGACTACACAATGTGTCGTGATTGTCCACTACACACTACGTGTGGTGGATGTATCACCTACCAAAGAAATGCCATGAACATTAAGTTTGATTTGTCAACAACAGTATGACGCGATTTGCGAAAAGAACAGAGTCAACGCACTACTATATTACAATGACTCATGCTACTGAGTCGTGTAACATGTTGTAGATCCAAAATAAACTTTAGATGAGACGCTGCTTACTTCCTTGTCGTTTGCATCCCTCAGCATATCGATGAGTTTATCTACTTCCACAGTCTTCTTAAATGCTTCCTCGGCGTTTTGGTTGACTGCAGACACCAAAATTCTCCTGCTTATTATATTCAAACAACTTGATAATCAATAGATATCCAACTATCAACGGCTAAAGCAGGACAAAAAAGTTATCAGATTGTTTTAAAAGGATGAACTGGTTAGCATCTCAGACTCTCAGTATTGTAAAATTTAGCATGTGCCACATTCATTATGCGACATCATCTAATTTTCCGCTCACATTATTTTTTCAAGACAACAAGGAGCAATCATGACGCAAAATTACCAGCTCTATAGTAAGAAAAGGTGCAGGATAACTATATGAGGCCCTTTCACATGTGTTAAAAGACAGAGCTCTAATGACTGGACAACAACTCACTTGAAAAAAATATGGACCAAGTCTTCTATGGCAACTTTCAAAGGATTTAGAAACATTTCACTTATCGTTTTGCATCAAGATAAAACATGAAAGAGAAAAAATAATAGAGATCTTTAGGCAAAATTTTGAATCCAATTCAGCGATTCATCACTCTTATATACAGTATGTATCACGCGCCCTGAAAGACCTGAGATCGGAGCCGGATGATACCTTCTGTGTAATGGAAAAATCCTATACGATCACACGAAACAAACAGTTTAAATAACCGGCAGTTGCAAAAGAAAATCACAACTTCAGGTAGTGACGTTTCCCTCTTCCCGGTTACTTAAAAAAGGCCAACAGCCAGTTTTGTACTTACTAGTTGTTCTACCTCTAACTCCAATTTGTGTAACCTGATAAAATTCTTCTGCAAACCCTGATCGATAAACATCCAATATCCTTCCAATTGTATCTGAGTACATTCAAGTATTGCGGATATTTTCACTAGGACCGGGAGGTAAGGGACTGTTCTTTGATTTATTTAGCCCACACATGTGTCCTAACTTTATAAACTCCCTCACCTCCGTCACTAAATGTTTTTATTTCCCATTTGTTGAAAAAAAGATTACCATCTTGATTGATTCTTCACTGAAATTTGCTTATTTGAACAGATATATTACTTACTCTGTTCAAATTCACTTCTAATCCCCAAACAACTTTCTGTAACTTGAATCAATAGAAATTATGACTCTAACCATATTATTAATGGTATTTGAAAAGATTTCAAGTAAAGACTTAAATCTTAGCAACAAGTTCCATCACAAACAACTATACCAAACAATCTCATTGACAACTTATATCAAAAAAACAGGAGCCAAGCATTTTGGATGACAGCACTACATATTATAGCCTGTCGGCAAGCACTAACAATTGCTGTTCAAGAAAAAAAAAAAAAGAAAAACTGAGGACAGAAAAACAAGACCTCATTTTCCGCTGCAGAAGCTTAGTTGAACTAAACTGAATCCCTTGCTTCGAATCATGCCAACGTCGGCGAAATGCAAACTACATGAACAAAGCACAAAGCTTAAATTATCAATAAACTCAAAGAAAGTACAATGACAGAACGCAATACCTGATGATAACAAAGAGATGTAAGAGCTGATAATTCTGTTGTGGCTGGAATCACACGTAAGCTACAGAATGCCGCCATTTCCCCCCCTTTTTTTGTGAGGGCGGGGTGGGGGTGGGGTGGGGTGGGGTGGGGGTGGGGGGTGTGCGCTCAACTCGTCAAGCAAAGAGATCGTTTTGGAGAAGATTATATGAATGGCACGCAATTTTCCCCAGGTTTTTTTTTAAGATGGTTGTGGAGCAAAGTAATCCTTGTAATACTACTCCTAGTGTGCTTTTTTTAATTTTTTATCCTAATCTATTTTTCCACGTTCAATTGACACGCAACAACCAATTTCGAATTTTTTATAGTCAAATTTATACACAAATCTTGATTTTAAATGGACTGAAAACATATTTTAAGGTTTATAAAATCGAAATTTACATGAATTATGATCTCCGAAAAGATGGAATGTGATTAGGGCCGTAAATGAACTTAAGTATTCGATTCGATCCGGAATATTCGGCTCGAAAAAGCTCGATTCGGGGGTTCGAACTTCGAGCCGAACCTTACAAATTAGATATTGGGTGGTCGAGCCGAACATGTTCGAACATGTTCGGCTCGGATATCATAAATTCATATACAGTTCGAGCCGAACATGTTTTTTAAAACCGAGCCGAACATGTTCTGATTTTTTTTTTAAAACCCAGTTCGAGCCGAACCGAGCCGAGCTTTTTTCCCCAAATACCAGACCGAACCCGAGCCGAATAATGAAAATATAAGGCTCGGCCATTTCGAGCCGAGCCGAGCCTAAGGTTCGAACATACCGAGCCGAGCCGAACCCTGCCAGGGTTCGATAGGATTCGGCTCGTTTGCCTAAATGTGATGGCATGCCATTAATAATCGCACTATAACAAAGGTACTCCCTCCGTTTCACAATAACGGATGCAGTTGTCAAAATGTTTTGTTTCATTTTATGTGGTAGTACAATTTACAATTCAACATTTATTGTGTTTTTACTTGATTTACCCTTATTTATTACGGTAGGAGATATAGAAAAGAATGTCACATTAATTATATCCAAGAACATTATAGTTATTTTATTGTAAAAATTAATGCATTAACTCACACATCTTTAATATGCTTGATTTTAACAACTGATTCAGATAAATTGGAACGGAGGGAACATAAAATTTTGACATTCTATTTGATCTATATATATTTTGTAAACTGCAAGCGTCAAATAAAATTGCAATACTAGTAGTATTATTTTCATATATCATTTTGTAAACTGACGTCAAATAAAATTCAATACTAGTAGTATTATTTTTTATCATTTTCATATTTCCAATTTTTTTTTTTTTTTTGGGAGAACTTATCTCTCCATTTAAGAGTCAAAATGTTATAACCAAAAGCACAATGACATGTTATTACCCGGAAGTCATGAATGCAACATAAATTGATCATCAAACCTGTTAAATGTGTTAATGGGCCTACTTAGAACATTAACATCATAAATTTTTAGTGGGAATGAAAAAAATATTATTTTATCTCCACGATCCGAAGGATAAAATATAGGGATACAATAGATAAAAAACACTACTTAGAACATTAACATCACACTCTTCCCATCATTTCCCTCCACGATAGGGATAAAATATAGGGATACGGTAAAAAAACACACCGCACGCCCCCAAATATAGGGTACAAATAAGGACCTTAAATGATTCACCCTGTATATTTTGTAGATTGAATGTGGGAGAATGAATGTGGGAGAATCAATGCTCTTAGATAAGCCCACAGTTGAGATCGAAGTCCGAAGGATTCATGCAAGAACAAGCCGGTCTCATTCGGGTAGCCCTAGAACTCGGCCGACTTCATCTCATCAACAATTAGCCGACCACGCCATCCAAATCGCTCTCGAGCACAAGAGGTCGCTTTTGACCTCCCAAGATAGTTATATCGCATTCATGGGCAGATCTCGCGATTAATAATCATTAACCGCCATAACACTAACCCTCAATACCCTACGATCAAGGATTCTCAAATTAACTCCCCCACGACGGATGCTTATATAAAAGACTTTTATCCTTTTTTTCAAAATTGCGCTATTGACATTATCCTATACACATTGAGTGCGTAGGCAATCTCAAGGACAAACCCACAAATCACCAACAAATTCTCCAGTCTTAAGTAGTTTAATTCTCCTAAAAGAATCAAAATACCCCGAAAGAATAACCAGACAATTTCCTAGCATTGTCAGTCACCAACGACGTTAGTTGATAATCCGACAAAAGTAAATTTTCTTGAAACTAAAGGCTCATTCTTATGACGTATTTTGAGTTACATGATCAGCCCTCAAACTTTAAGTTATGTTTCTTAATTATTTTCATGGCATATAATGTGTTTATCCATGCATTGTGCGACATTTTTACTTAACTAGTGACATATGCATTGTACCCGGTAACAGTGGCTGTCAAAATACAATAGACGAATCAATTTTTTCTCTCTCATTCATTAATACATTGGGTATTTATACATCATAGAAGAAAACGCTACGCTATATGAAATACTAACTACGTCCCCACTTAATAATTATTACATTTAAAATTAAATATAACTTATTCTCGCAATACCTCCCTCAAGTTGGAGCGTGAAGATCGCGAACGCCCAACTTGCGGAGTAAAAATTCAAATTGTTGCTTCCCTAACGCCTTGGTAAATATATCCGCCAGTTGTTCATAGGTTGACACATACGTAGGGGCAATGAGTCCGTCAGTAATCGCATCACGAACAAAGTGACAATCTACTTCAATATATTTGGTCCGTTCATGAAAAACTGGATTCTGAGCAATATGCAACGCAGCTTGACTTTCGCAATGCAGTGGGATGCCCATAGGAATCGGGACCCCAAGATCACCAAAAAGTTGCCGAAGCCATTTTAATTCACACGTAACAGCAGCCATGGACCGATATTCCGCTTCAGCAGAAGAGCGGGACACCGTCCGTTGTTTCTTAGTTTTCCACGAGACCGGAGAGGTCCCAATCACGACAAACCACCCGCTCAAGGAACGACGTGTGACTCGGCAACTAGCACAATCCGAGTCACACCACCCCTCCAAACGTAATGGGCTATCGGCCCGCAAGAGAATCCTTGACCCGGATTTTTCTTCAAGTAGCGTACAACCCGTACAAGCATCCCCCGCCGCATAAACCGAGATAGGATATGAACAGTATGCCAAATCCGCGTAACACCCAAGTAAATGAGTTCAACGTACGTATTATCCAGGGTCATCTAACATCACACCATCCGCAACCGCCAAGCGGTGATTCTGCTCGATAGGAAACTCGGATGGACGAGCCCTTAAGAGCCCCGTTTCTTCGATAATATCCAATGCATACTTTCGTTGAGATAAAATAATTCCTTGGGAATTTCTCGCGACTTCCAACCCAAGAAAATACTTCAAACGGCCCAAATCTTTCATCTTGAAACAAGTGCCCAAATAATTTTTGAAAAGTTGTAGGGCCGTATTATCATTACCGGCAATAATCATATCATCGACATATACCAAGACACTTATCCGGATAGCCCCACGAACAAGGGTGAATAGTGAGTAATCTGAATAGGATTGCTGAAAACCGTAATCTTTCAACGCCGCAGCCAATTTCGCAAACCAACACCGCGGTGCCTGCTTCAGCCCATATAAAGATTTTCGCATCCGACAGACGAGATTGCGCCCTGGACGCTCAAATCCTGGCGGAATGTGCATATAAATTTCTTCATCGAGATCTCCATGAAAAAAAGCATTGTGAACATCCATCTGATGGATCGCCCACTTTTTAACGGCTGCAACTGCCAAAAATGCCCGAACAGTCATCATTTTTGCCACCGGAGCAAAAGTCTCATTATAGTCAATTCCCTCAACTTGGTGATTACCAAATGCAACCAACCGAGCTTTCAAATGTTGGAGATCACCCATCTCATCATATTTCTCGGTGTAGACCCATTTGCTTCCCAGGGCCTTCTTTCCAGGGGGTAATTCTTGTAATACCCAAGTGCCTTGTTCTTCCAAAGCACGAATTTCTTCTGCCATAGCTTTGCGCCAACCGTCATATTTCACAGCTTCTTTAAAGGATCGAGGAGGATTCCCTGCAGTCACACTCGCTAGAAATTTTCTGTGTGCGTTAGAAAAAACAAGAATAGTCAACAAAATGCATTAGAGGATATAAACTACCTGAGGAGGATAATGGACTGGAGAAGCGCGCCGAGGGACTTTTCTTTTCCACTGCTGTATGAGTAACAAATTCGCTATATCGAGAATTGGGAATTTTAGTACGTTTGCCACGGCCCAACTCCATTGTTTCTACAGGAGGGGTTTCACTTGCACTCACATTCTCCCCCTCTTTTGGTACCCCATCTCTTCCTGCAGGAGTCTCGGCCTCCCCTGGGATCTCACATGGAATGTCATTCTCAATGGGTGGAGTCGGCTCCACCATCTGGTCTACATCGTCAACCAAAAATTCATTATCACCCACCACCGGATAAGTAACCGGGGGAGGGTCGGTTTGTTGTGACTCTCGCATAGGAAATATATGTTCAAGAAATTTAACATCCCTGGATACAAATATTTCATCGGTTTCTAAATCGAGAAGGGTCCATCCTTTCTTGCCAAATGGGTATCCTAAGAAAACACACTTACGACTCCTACTCTCAAACTTATCACCTTTATGTCGTAAATTGTGAGCATAGCACAAACACCCAAACACTCGAAGGACATCAAGGTTCGGAGGTTTCTTGAATAAACATTCATACGGTGTCTTAAAATTCAATACACTAGACGGAGTACGGTTAATTAAGTAACAAGCGGTCATGATACATTCCCCCCAAAATTTTAGTGGGAGGTGGCCCTCAAATCGCAAAGCCCGAGCTACGTTCAAAATATGTTGGTGTTTCCTCTCAACCATACCATTCTGTTGGGGTGTTCCTACACACGAGGTTTCAAAAATAATTCATTCTTTTTGAAAATGCGGAAGCAAACGTTTAAATTATGTACCATTATCACTCCGAACTCGCATGATTTTTACACCAAACTGACAATCAATCAACACCATAAAATCCAAAAAAATAGTCTCAACTTCCTATTTATTATAGAGTAAATAAACCCACACTGAACGAGAGTAATCGTCCACAATCGTCAAAAAATATGACGCCCGCATGTAGATCGAGTCCCGTATGGTCCCCACAAATCTTAGTGCACAAGCTCAAAAATCCTACTAGCTCTACTATCACTATTTGGGAAACTTTCCCGATGTTGCTTAGCCCGAAAACACGCATCACATCCATCCTTATTTAAAATACTAGACTTACCCACAACGGGAACCTGTTTTAGCACTCTTTATGATGGATGTACCAACCGCTTGTGCCACAGATCCATAGAGTCTCTTCCATCAATGGTCATAACTTTCACGTGTGGAACACCCAGAAAAAGAAAAGTCCATCTTCGCGCTAACCCACTCGAATCAGCCTCCTCGGCGTTCGGTCCTGCATAACACACAATGTGGGAGTGAGTTGAATCTGACAATTAAATTCATCTAGTAACTGGGTTACGGACAACAAATTGCATGCCAAATTAGGCACATAAAGAACATTTTTAAGTTTCAATCCTCCGTTTAATGTAATACTTCCTTCATGCGTAGTATGTGATGTCCGACCATCCGGAAGCCCCACCGGGCATTTTTCAATCACCCGTACATCTCGTAAAGTATTAAACGTTCCGGTCACGTGATGAGTTGCTCTTAAGCTACCGTCGCAATATAACGTAATTTCTTTTTCCGTTCCTTCTTTCTGATTGAAACTCGTCATTACCATCACAACATAAAGAATTATAGAGTGTGTATATGAAGGTCAAGGATATCCACAGATACCTTGTTCGTCTTCTTTACAAAAATATCACTCAATTATGTGTGGGTATCATGCCATTATGTGAAGAATTTATGGTGACTACCCACATGAGCACCTTATTTTCTTGTCTATACTCTACTCTTATGTAAGTGTTGTTTAAATTAGCCTCATTAAATATTTTGTATTTCAATTTAGCCACAAGAAGTACCTAGCTTCTTGAAATTATATATACATACATTTGTAGACCTTTGATGCTCCCACCTTTGGAGGAGAAAAGTATTTTATCACCCTTATCGATGATTATTCACATTATTGTTATCTATACTTGTTGCATGACAAATCTCAACCTGTGGACACTTTACAAATGTTCATAACTGAAGCCGTGAGGCAACAAGATAGAAAGGTGAAAATCATAAGGTTGGATAGAGGTGGTGAATTTTATGGAAAGTATGATGAAACAGGACAACATCCTGGACCTTTTGCAAAAATTCTCTAAAAGCTAGAATCATTGCTCAATACACAACGCCTGGATCCCCATGGCGGAATGGTGTAGTAGAAAGGCAGAATCGTACGTATATGAAAATGGTTAGATCTATGATGAGTCATACTGACTTGCCTATATCATTGTGGATGGATGCTTTACGGGCAGTTGTTTATATTGCAAATAAGGTTCCCAGTAAGGCAGTTCCAAAGACACCTTTTGAACGGTGGAAACCTAATTTGAAGCATCTCCAAATATGGGGATGTCTAGCTGAGGCTAGACTTTACAATCCACAAGTAAAGAAATTGGATTTAGAAACGTTAGTAGTTACTTCAAGGTTACCCAGAAAAATCCAAAGGATATAAGCTTTATTGTACTAACCATATTATAAGAATTGTTGAAACCGATAATGCTATATTCTATTAGAATGGCGAAATCAGTGGGAGTGATAAAATTAGTGATGTGATCATAATGGAAATAAAGGTACCTGTCCCTTTTAACCCTATTCCGAAAAGTATTGGGAATCTCTCCATTGTTGAACCGTTGAACAATGAAGAAAATCCAATAAATGATCCACAACTCCGTGATGAGATCATCGCCAATGAAAATAGTAATGAAGCACCCTAGGAACCGGCATTGAAGATCTCAAATACAAAGGAGATCTGCTATTCCTAATGATTATATGCTTTATCAATTAGAATATGAACAAGGGACAAGTAAATATCCGGTTTCATTTTCACAAGCCATTAAGGAAATTAATTCTAGTAAGTGGATTGATGCCATGAAAGAATAATTGAAATCTTTGGATAAAAGTCAAGTATGGGAAGTCGTTCAATTACCTTCAGGACACTAACCAGTTGGCTGTAAGTGGGTCTTCAAGACCAAGCACGACTGTCATGGAAATATTGAACGATATAAAGCCCGACTTGTTGCCAAATATTTCAATTAGAAAGAAGTCGTTGATTATAATGAGACTTTTCCCCTGTGTCCATGAAAGACTCCTTTAGAATTATCATGGCACTAGTAGCTCATTATGATCTCGAGTTACACAAGATGGATGTGAAAACAGCCTTTCTGAATGGAGATTTGAAAGAAAAAGTCTATATGCGTCAGCCTAAAGATTTCATGTTGACGGTCATGAAGACATGGTCTGCAAGCTTAAGAAATCAGTATATGGACTGAAACAAGCTTCGAGGTAACGGTACTTAAAGTTTCATGAAACCATCACTGTTTTCGGTTTCAATGAGAACACAATCGACCTTTGCATATACCTCAAGATCAGTGGGAGTATGTTCATATTTTTGATTCTGTATATTGGTGATCTATCATTGGCCAACAGTGATCTTGGTGTATTACATGAAACCAAGGCCGATCTCTTCAAGAACTTTGAAATGAAAGACTTAAGTGGGGCTTCCTATGTGTTAGGGATAGAAATATTCCGTGACAGGGCATTTAATATTTAGGATTGTCTCAAAAGTCTATATTGATAAAGTTTTGAAATGATTTGGCATGATGACATGTTCTTCCATTATTGTTCTAATATTATTCCGCAGAATGAGTTGGTACGTAAAGAAATGGAAAAACATCCTTACACTTCTCTTGTAGAGAGTTTACAATATGCACAGGTTTGTACAAGACCTGACATTAGTTATGTTGTTGGCATACTGGGTATATTTCAAGCAATCCAGGCATGTCTCACTGGAAAGCTGCTAAGAAAGTACTGAGATACTTAAAGGAACATGAATTACATGCTCACATATTGAAAATCAGGACACCCACAGGTGACTGGTTATTCAGACTCGGATTTGGAGGATAAACTGACACCAGACTTTGTACTCTTGGCTACGTGTATCTTCTAAACGGAGGTGCCGTATCACGGAAAAGCCAGAAGTCGTAGTTGACTTACTCATCCACCATGAAAGAAGAGTATGTGGCATGTTATGAGGCTGCAATCCAGGGGACATGGATCCTCTAATCATGACATGATATCTAAGGGACCAAAACACATGGACCTTAAATATCTATTACTGAAGCAAGATGTTATAAGAAATTTGTTTGTCATTGAACATATAATGACAAATCTTATGGTTGCAGACATATTTACGAAAGGACTACCACCAAGACATAACAGAGAGACACTGAAAGCATAGGTCTTGAGGATAGCTCCCAATTATCGTGTTCTGGCAATTATTTTGTACTTACGTTTAACATTTGTGGAGCTCTTAATGTCACTCTTCTACATCATTATTGTTTTCTGTTTTCCATTGTGTACACCTTACGAATGGATATATTATAACAGAAATTGTCTCTTGCAAAGACATAATGGGACCGTTTATGTAATCTCCGCTTATGGTCTAGTTAAGACGGTTGTCAATGTTGTGGTACATAGAAGGGAGCATGTTGCAGAATGATGTGTAACCGCTATGACTCGCATTGACAGCTAGATTAATGATGACACTTACGCTAACCGACTAAAGGAAATGTTTAGCATATAACGCGCGTCTTATGATCCTTACAAGGAAAACATTAATGAATGTTCCTATCGACCAAGTGGGAGAATGTAAGAAAAATTATGTCGGTCATTAATTGATCCCGTGTAATTTTCTTCCCCATAATAGCGGTCTTATAGGAAATTCGTTTTCCCTAGGAAATATGCTATTTATTATTTATTGGTTATTTAAAAGGAGTTTTAATCCGATTAAAACTCGGCTTTGATGGACGGCCGAGATTAAAGCTAAAACCTAGATCATTCGGATTTCGGCCCTCTCTCCACCTATAAAAGCAATGCTTTACTCCATCATAAAGCATACGAAAGAAACCAACACATAACGGTTGTAGGCAAGGAGAGAGATACCGCAATCATCGTCAAAGCAGCAGCAATTCGTCTCCGGCAGCCATCTCCGGCAGCAACATCATGGCCATAAACGGAGGTAATTATGGTTCTTTATCGTGTGATTATTATGATGTTCTAGATCTATGGATAATTGATTTAACAGCTCCAATATCAATTATCCACGAACACTCACCCGTTAAACGATCTTTATGTTTACCGGGGTTCAATATTTCCAATATCCCTTGCCACTGCGCCGGCGTCAAGTGTGAAAGACCAGCCTGCTCCGCTGTCCCTGGCTGATTTAGTCCGCCAGAAATGGTACTCTGTGTTCCCACTGTAGCCTGATTTGCCCGAACCGAGCTGCGTTCAGGATGGCCCGAACCAGTTGCAGCCCCTGCTGCATCGATGGCTGAATCTTCTGAGTTTTCAGCTTTTATTTCGGCTTTTTGAATAGCATCTTTAACTTTGAAGCATTTAGAACGTTCAAGCTCCATATCACTGCGAAAGGCTTCATGCTCATGTGAAAAATTATTGAGGTCACACTCAAGCTGTTCCAACATGATATTTCTTTCACAATGGAAGCTATCACGTTCATCCCTGTAATATTTGTAAATGGTTAGCATTTTTTCAGCTACACGGTCAACTTCTTTTCGTATTTCTTCTTTTTTTCCATCAATTTCCTTTTCAAATTTCCTGAAGCAATCAGCCACCTTCTTTTCATTATGATTTGCAGGTCACGCCTTTTTTTTTTTTTTTTTTTTTTTTTTTAAGTAATCGAACTTGGCTCTGATACCATATCAAAATACAATAGACGAATCAGTTTTTTCTCTCTCATTCATCATTACATTGGGTATTTATACATCATAGAAGAAAACCCTACGCTATATAAAATACCAACTACGCCCCCACTTAATAATTATTATATTTAAGATTAAATATAACTTATTCTCGCAATAGTGGCGGATCCAGAAAGTTTTTCCAAAAGGGTCACCGGATTGTAAAACTACATTTTTATTCAAAAATTTGTTACAGTGGTGTCATCGGAGCCTAAAACTATATTTTTTACCAACAAAATAACACTTTTAACATTAAAGCTACATCGTTTTAATATCTTAAAAAAAAAAATCGGATCTCAGTAGGGTCACGTGATCCACCCTGATACACATAGCTCCGCCACTACCCGGTAATGTACATAACTCACATTTTGTTCATTTTTTTCTTTCTTATGAGCATTGTGTTTTGCTCATAATGTTTATCTCTATTATTTTCACATTTACTACATGTTGGAATATCGAGTAAATAGCGTTGAATCGTGGTATCTAAGTTTGGGAGGATTTCATATTGTGATAGTCATGACATCACACATGTGGGCAGTGGCGGATCCAGAATGATTATCCAGCGGGGTTCGTAAATATTTAACATAGTAAATATTTTTTTCACAATGTTTGAAATATTTTTCTATAAATAAAATGTAGAGAATTTTTATTTTAACGAGATCCGTGGACCCTTTTACTAAAGGGTAGATCCGCCCCTGTATGTGGGTTGTACTTTCTTGATGGACTTTGTGTAAGATTTGGGATTATACATTTTAAATTCTTGATAGGGACCGGACTATGGGATTGAAGTAGAACTACCATCCCGGCATTGTAATTGTAAAGTATGCAGTACTTGTATACTTGTAGGCTTAGAATTTTGGGATTTAGACCCTATTTTGTTTTCAAACTTGTATAATCGTTTTATATTACACTTACCACTTCTATGCCTTCGCCCTTCGCGCCCCCGGAGTATTCATATTTCGGAGCATGGATGGACGTCTCATACCAATATTGGGTTAGAAATTCGGGTCGGGCATTACTTTTGTATTTCATTATTCAAGAGTATATATTGAGATACTTATAGTCAATGCTATAAGTTCTTTAAAAAGTTTTTATATTGCGGAGAAAATGTTTATAAATAAACAGAAATCTTTATTCGCATCATACTGATTCTAGTGGTACATTACAATAGAATCGATCTTGTAAAAGTCGATTCAGGAACAAAAAACCGACTTCACATAGGTGTATTAAAAGAAATCGACATAGGAAAAATCAGTTTTTACTCTAGAACCGACTTTAATAAAGCCAATTCTAAGTTTTCGAAGTGGTTTATCGATAGGTGTTGCAAATAATAGCCGGAATAAAAAATTTATAGAGCGAAGAGATGATATTGTGACAGAATAATTTTATCACTGGAGCACTAATTAAAGGAGGCTGCTACGATGTTGTCTCTCAGACGGCCATGCTTCCTTTTCAGGCTCTTTATAGTATGATACTGTAGCCGGCCTTTCACGCCCCCTTTATAGCCAACTTGTTGCCTCATCTTTAATATTGTAAGGATATGATGATGATTTTTTTACCATATATAATGAAAATATTTTAATCTTTTAACTCCCTCCCCTAATAATATATATGGACTAATGATACGACACAACACCACACGACTATCTGCACCGTTGATCATGATGTATAGTTGTTAAAATGCTCTCCTAGACGGTGAAAGTGTAAAGTAAATGTGTATAATTACATCTTTTTCAATTCATTACACCTTCCGTTTCAATTTATCTGAGCAATTGCCAAAATCACACATATTAAGGAGGTAAGTTAATGTATTAACTTTTACAATGAAATTACTAGAACGTCCTTAGATATAATTAATGCGACTTTCTTTTTTATGTCTCCTAGTGTAATAAATAAGGATAAATGAAGTAAAAACACAATAAATGTTGCATTGGAAATTGTACTGCCTCACATACTACATCCGTCCCATAAAATGTGTCCACATTTGAAAAATATTTTGTCTCATTAAAAGTGTACATTTAGAAAAACAATAGATCATTTAATGTTATTTTTACAAACATACCCCTAACCTAATATTTATTATTGTATATTCATTTTATATTCTAATACAAGCATTAATTATATGATAGGGCTATATATGTCTATTACTACTAAAACACAACACATTAATTGAATTTCTTAATATGCATGAATAGTAAAATGTGGACACTTTTTATAGGATGGAGATAGTAAAATGGAACAAAACATTTTGACAACTGTCTCAATTATTGTGAAACGGAAGAGTATTCAGCTAGCCCCTATAGCCAGCCAACTTTGCCATATCTTTATACATAAAATACAAAAAAGCCAAGTTGTTCCTAGCTATAGCTTTAATTTATGGTTCTTGGGATTTTAGCTGCGGTTTGATTCCTAGTAGTATCTAGTAGTTTGCTATTGATTTTTCGCCCATAATACTTCTGTCTTTTCCCCAATTTTTGTCCCGGCCACTAGCTAGCAATTAATAAATTTCATGGGCATCTTTCCTTAGTTAAAATCTACTCACCATCTGTAAACCACCTTTCCCTATACGCCCAAACCTTATATATATGTATATGTATGTTTGAAACGAAGATCAGAGTACCATCAGGGCGATAAGTAGATCAATTGAGTTGCAAGTAGAGATCGAGAATATTAATGAAGATAAAGTGTGACGTTTGTGAGAAAGAAGAGGCGACGGTTTTCTGTGCCTCAGATGAAGCTGCACTTTGCAAAGCTTGTGATAATGTTGTTCATCTTGCTAACAAGCTTGTTACCAAACACATTCGTTTTCCTCTTCTACCTACCACGTTCAAAGACGCCGCCCTTACCCTTTGTGATATTTGCCAGGTAACAATAACATTATTTACCTACCTTGTTTCAGTGGTTGTGGCTGTAATGTTACCCGTTCGTGTGTGTATATATATATGTGTGTGTTTTGACGAAATAAACATGTGTTTGAAGTATATAACTATATATATATATATGTTGCACTTGATATATAACAGGAGAAAAAGGCTATGGTGTTTTGCCGCGAAGATAGAGCCCTTTTCTGCATTCAATGCAACACTTCCATTCACGAAGCCAACGTCAATACACAAAATCACAGTCGGTTTCTTCTAACGGGAGTCGAGCTAATTTCTTCGGTTTCTAAATCTTGTTTGATTCCAAATCCGACATCATACGGTACCAGGACTGATCGAGCTTCGAGTAGTAGCTGCTCCAGTTCAGAAATGTCTATACAAAGCTGTTGCAATATTATGCCCACCACCAACTACTCATCAACCATGTTAAACAGTACTACTTCTGAACCTAATACCAGCTGGCGCAGTTCGTACCGTAATAATTATAGCAATAATCAGGAAAACCTGCAGGAGCAGGGTTCTTCTTCTCCTTCAAGTTTCTTGGCTCAGAATCCTACGGAAAATTTGGCTGCAGAATGGCCTTTTGAAGATTTTCTTGATCCGTCGTGCTCAATGTATGAAAGTCCTGTTTGTTATAGTGACGTACTCTGTGCTGAAACCGAGGTCTAAATAGTTATGGATGCATATTATGACTCGAGTTGTGGGGTGTTACAACTTACAATGCGTGTAAAATAGTTTGAGTTAACGTTTTTTTTTTATTTTTTTTTTTTTTAAGGAAAGTTTGAGTTAACGTTATATCGTTATATATTCAAATATGATTGACTATTTTAAATAATGTTGAGGAAAGAGAAGCCTTTGGAAAGCAATGATAAAGATACACTTTTCCATGCAGAAATTCTACAGCTAGAAAGGATATTTGCCTACTTTACGTAAAGGAAAATGATGAAGGTTCCGAAAATAGGTATCACTCATCCCCCGATTAGGGACCTTTGTCAAAATACCACTATTGAGACAAGATAAATGTTGGGCTACCACTCAATTGTCAAAATACCATTCCGTTTTTCGCGTTTTAGGTGTTTTTGGAACCAAACTAAACCCTAATTGGGAAGGGGAACCCCAATTAAAATCGTGCATATTCATGAAAAAAATGGGAGAAAATCGCGAACCAAAATCGTTTGTTTTTGCCTTGGGTGTTATATTGACAAATATACCACAGAATGTGTGGTACTCCTAAAAAAAATCCCCCGACTATGTATTTGTGTGGTCCAAGATTTTAGTTTTTCTTTTTCTTTTTCTTTTAATCCAAAGTGTATGGTTCAAAAAAGTTCGGGAGACAACATCGGTGCAAGAAATGTGTGCCTCCATCACCTTTCGTAAAGGAAAATGATGAAGGTCCCGAAAATGGGTATCACTCATCTCCCGACTATGTATTTGTGTGGTCCAGGATTTTAGTTTTTTTTAATCCTAAGTGTATGGTTCAAAAAAGTTCGGGGACAACATCGGCGAGGCGGATCCCCTACGGTACACATGGTAAGGTGCAAGGTGTTGTGCACCATTCCCGTCGGAATTTTCGACGGATCCGTCTAAATTTCGACGATATATATATATATATATATATATATATATATATATATATATATATAAATGGTGCTCCCGTCGAAATTTGGACGGATCCTTTGAAATTTCGACGGATCCGTCGAAATTTCCGACGGGAATTGTGCACAACACCTTGCACCTTACCATATGTACCGTAGTGGATCCGCATCCCAACATCGGTGCAAGAAAGTGGGAAATTGGAAATTCAGGTCTTGTCCCCCTCTTGGAATTAAAGTTGTAATTTGGAACAAATTCGTTTTTAGGTAACACTCTATTAATAGTGGAGTAAAAAATCTTTTTACTCCAATAATAATGGAGTAAAATAATTGATTTTACGATAATTATTAATGGATATTATTATTGGAGTAAAAAATATTTTACGATAATAATAGTGGAGTAAAACAGATTTTACGACAATAATAGTAGAGTTAAATTTTTTACGACAATAATAGTGGAGTAAAAAGATTTTTTACTCCAATAATAATGTCGTAAAAGCACTGATTTTACTCCATTATTATTGGAGTAAAAAATCTTTTTACTCCACTATTAACGACGTGTTACCTAAAAACGAATTTGGTTCAAATTACTATTAAAGCTTCAGACAATGCAAACTCAGACAAGAAAGACAACTGCCAAGTTCAAACTCAACATTATCTGGTCGAATTGAAAATTCTCAGATTTGCTCATTTATCCAGTCAAACTCATCTATCCAGTCAAATTAAATCAAATAAATTCAAGGCAAAATTCCAAAGAAAGATAATCTACTACCTGTGATCAAGGAGAGATAAGGTTGGAAGTTTGATCACATCCAAACTCGTTGAATCCAGTGCTGGTATTTGCCCAAGTGATGAAGAGTCCAAGAGCTATCAAATCCCTCATGATAATAGTCCAATCTCGTGTGTTTAAACAAAAAGATTAGTCCTTCCTTTGAAAATAACTTTATCATTTGTATTCAAATACTCAAATAACTCTATCTTTTGTACTAGAAAAAGTAGTATAAATTGTAATGCAGAGAAGGCATCAAATGAATAAGAAAGAAGGAAAATTATTTCCAGTTTTTATATGTTCTCGTTTACCTTTTTCTTTATGGTAGCAGAGCCAATTGGTGCTTGATCACCACACATATTGCAAACAGAAACACAGACAATCATGACAACCTTATCACTGAATGTCACCAGTTTCATATCACTCAAATTAACGTCCAGAAATTACCCTCTATGGCGTGAGCAAGCCCTTGCTCTAGAAGAAAGCCAGGATCTAATAGATCATCTCACTAATGAAACTTCAGCACCAAGCAAATTCACTGAAAGCAGCACAACTGCAGCAGATGGCACAACTACTACTACTCAAGCATCGAATCCTGAGTATGAGAAGTGGAAAAAGGCAGATAGACTCCTACGGGGATGGCTCATTGGATCACTTTCTGAAGAATCTCTTGGCCTAGTAATAGGTCTTGACTCTGCACTAGCAGTTTGGAATGCACTCAAAGGGGCATATGCACAAGACTCTCGGGAGAGAGAGTTCAACCTAAAGCAGCAAATAACCTACCTAAGGAAAGAAGAAAACAAGAGCATAAATGAGCATATCCAGTACTTTAAAGGATTATGTGACAGTTTAGCCGCAATTGGGAAACCTGTACCTGATGCAGAAAAGGTGTACTTTCTTCTCACCAGCCTGGGACCACAATATGAGACCTTCACCACCACCATGCTCAAGCCTCATAGACCCTCATACATTGAATTGGTTTCCCAACTGCAGAATTTGGATCAAAGGAGAAGCTGGTTCGCTGTAAAGAGTTCAGATGGTCAAAACCTGTCACATATGGCATTCTACAGTCAAAGACCACAGCAGAGGACAGAAAATCAGCCCAGATTTAACTCAGCAGGCAGGGGGTTTCAAGCACAACAAGTCAGGGGCAACCCTGGTACAACAGATCAACAAAAGAAGGTGTTCAAAAGAATGACAAAGTCTGAAAGGGATCAATACAAAAATGAAACATGCCAATTCTGTGGTGTGACTGGTCACATTGCTAAAATCTGTTGGTGGAACACCAAAGCACAGGAAGACATCATCCCTCAAGCTTTATCAGCACTAACCCTAGACAACTCCATTGCAGATACAGAATGGATAGTGGACACTGGAGCATCAAGTCACATAACAGGTAATGCCTCTCTACTACATAACATTCATGACTACACAAGCCCTGGATATGTAATAATAGGAAATGGTACTGCACTTAAAATACAAGGTATTGGGGATGCACATATTAATCATAATTCTAATTGTAAAAAATGTTTTATTAGTCCCACAAATGAAAAGGAATCTGATCTCAGTAACACAACTCACTAATCAACTTTGTGCAGACTGTGTATTCACTAATCATGATTTTACTCTTAAAGAAAAGATAACAGGGAAGGTGCTTCTGAAAGGGGAATCTAGAGAGGACCTTTATGTGATCACAAGGAATCTGGAAGCACATGTTGCACATACTGTCAGGCCCTGCACTGCAGACTTATGGCACCAAAGATTGGGCCACATTCAATTTCCTACTGTTTTTTTGTTAAGAAATAAAGGCCTCATTGAGGTCATAGGCAAAAATAAACAAGACCACTTGTGTGAAAGTTGCCAACTTGGAAAACTTAGTAAACTTCCTTTCAATAAATCAGAACATGTCAGCACTAGTTCTTTTGAGCTCATTCATTGTGACTTATGGGGGCCTGCCCCAATTGAATCTATTGGAAAGTTTCAATATTATTTAAGTATTGTTGATGATTTTAGTAAGTATGTTTGGCTGATTCCTTTAAAGCATAAATCTGAATTTTATGATGTCTTCTTGAATTTTGAACAATATGCATTGAAACAATTTGGCAAACACATAAAGAAAATCCACACAGATGGAGGAGGTGAATTTGTCAACACTAAACTCAAAACTCATCTCTTAAAACAAGGCATTATGCACCTTATCACCTGTCCTCACACACCCCAACAAAATGGGATAGTTGAAAGAAGGCACAGGACCATTAGAGAACTAGGCCTTACCATGCTGTTTCACAGTAGAACACCTCTGTTTTTGTGGGTAGAAGCCTTTTCCACAGCTGTCTATATACTTAATAGAGTTCCTTCATCTACTCTACAGTCTGAATCCCCATATTATGTCCTACATCACAAACACCCTGACTATAACAGCCTCAAAGTTTTTGGATCAAAATGCTATCCTTACATTTGGGACACCAAAAGACATAAGTTTGACCCCAAAACCCTACCATGTGTCTTTGTAGGATACAGTAATCAACACAAGGGTTATAAATGCTATCACCCCACCTCTAGGAGATTTTTCATTTCCAGACATGTGCAGTTTGATGAAACCATGTTTCCCTATAAATCCAGCCCCTCTGTGGTTAATAAACCTTATGTTTTGAATATTTTTGACTCCTGGCTTCCACACACTGTATCTAACCCCTACACACCACAGCTCCATGATGCTCCAACAGAAACCTGTCCCACTCCAGATGACCTTCCCATAGACACTCCTCTCACAACTGACCATTTATCCAATACACCAGATATCACTATATCCTCACCAACAGTATCCACTGGCTCCATCTCCACCCCTTCCACACCAACCACAAATTCAGACATTGGCTCCATCCAAACCCCTTCCACACCACCTCAAACAGACACAGACTCAACAAATTCAGACATTCCTGATGCTGCCTCACCTCATGACAGTCCTGACACCACTGATAGCTCCTCAGATCATGCAAGTCCTACTCCTCCTGCACCCTCCACACACCAGGACATCGATACAGGACCATCTATGACCACTAGAGCTCAACTTGGCATTTTCAAACCTAACCCCAAGTATGCCCTCTCTGTGTCATATTCCTCCATACCACATGAGCCTAAGACTGTAAAAACAGCCCTTAAACATGAAGGTTGGAAGTCTGCAATGATGGAAGAACTAGATGCCCTGTCCAAAAATAAGACATGGCATCTTGTCCCTAGAACCCCACACATGCATGTTAGTGGCTCAAAATGGGTGTTTAAGGCCAAACTCAAACCTGATGGTACACCTGATAGACTAAAAGCTAGGTTAGTGGCTAAGGGCTACAGTCATATTGATGGCCTTGACTACACAGAAACCTACTCCCCTGTAGTCAAACCTAGTACCATTAGACTCCTTCTAAGTGTAGCTCTATCTAATTCCTGGCCCATCAAGCAACTGGATGTCGAAAATGCCTTTCTCCATGGTCACATCTCTGAATGCCTCTATATGGAGCAACCCCCAGGTATGGTTGATTCTCTACATCCCAACTATGTGTGCAAACTGGACAAGGCACTGTATGGCCTCAAACAGGCCCCTAGGGCATGGTTTGACAGATTCAGTGCCTTCCTCCTAAATTATGGTTTTATATGCAGTTTTTCAGATCCATCCTTATTCTACTATCACACTAACCATGGCACTCTAGTGCTTCTACTTTATGTGGATGATATGCTTCTCACAGGTTCCAATACACACCTCCTCAACTCTCTGGTGAAAGTGCTCAGTACAGAATTTGCAATGAAGGATCTTGGACCTGTACATCATTTTTTAGGTGTTCAAATTCAACATACAACAGCAGGCCTACATCTACATCAGGCCCATTATGCTACTACTATTCTAGAAAGAGCTGGTATGACAGATTGCAAACCTATCAGTACCCCCATGGCAACCAAAGTCATATCAGTGCCAGACTCTCCACTCCTCCCAGATGTCTCCTACTGCAGAAGCCTTATTGGTGCTCTCCAATACTTAACCTTCACCAGGCCAGACATTTCCTTCTTAGTGAATCATCTATCTCAATTTATGCAAGCTCCCACTCAAGCTCATATGCAACTTGTCAAAAGACTGCTCAGATATATTAAAGGCTCACTCACCCTAGGCATCTCCATGAAGGCATCTTCCAAACTCCATCTCTCTACTTTTTCAGATGCAGATTGGGCTGGCTGTCAGATTACCAGGAGGTCCGTCACTGGCTACCGCACATTTCTTGGCCCTAATCTTATTTCTTGGTGTGCCAAGAAACAACCCATTGTCTCAAGATCTAGCACAGAAGCAGAATACAGAGCTATGGCACACACTGCAGCTGAACTCACATGGCTGACATATGATCTCCAGGAATTGCACATTCCACTCCCTGCCACACCTACACTCTACTGTGACAACCTAAGTGCCCTCTACATGACCATTAACCCCGTATTCCATGTTCGCAATAAGCACATTGAATAGGACTATCATTATGTCAGGGAACAGGTGGCTCGAAAACTCCTAGTCACTAGGCATATACCTGCACAGAATCAATTGGCAGACCTATTCACCAAGCCCCTGCCTAAACTTCTATTCAGTCAATTACGGCACAAACTGGGCTTAGTCTCCCACCCCAGCCCAGTTTGAGGGGGGGTATTAAAGCTTCAGACAATGCAAACTCAGACAAGAAAGACAACCGCCAAGTTCAAACTCAACATTATCCGGTCGAATTGAAAATTCCCGGATTTGCAATTACTTTAATTACAACTTTAATTCCAAAAGAGGGAGGAACAAGACCTAAATTCACAAATTTCCCCAAGAAAGGTGTGCCTCCGTCACCTTCCCTACGGAAAATGGTCTTTGAATCCTCTTTGTCCTTGAAATTTGGCCGGGGTTGAATTATCATTTAAATACACCATCAAATTTGTCATATTTTCTTATTGACTATAAAAATTATCCATCCGCGTTCATTCATGATTTGTTTTTATTTATTTATTCATAAGTCTACCGATATATATACTTCAAGATTGAGGAGGACTAATGCATCCTTACAGAATGTGGTAAAGATAAAGAGATTGGACATTAATTATTCTGTTTATTTAGTCTTTTAAAGAAAAGTCTATCACTACTATCACTATCACTACTATATTAAAAATAGGGGGAATGAGGGAGAATGACATAAATATTTCATCAATTGAGTAGAATGATAGTCTTTTGAAACTTTTGTATAAATGACAAAACTATTTATTCACTGTCGAAATTCATGACGATCCAAAAATCATCACAGTGATCCTTCAGATTCTTTCTCTTGGTGATAACCTATGGATGCTTCAAGAACACAAAAAAACGATGACGGAGGGGGTGATTTGATTTATTTTTAGACTGCACTTGATGATGATCAAGCTGCCTACGTATCCAATGGTTCAATTGGAATCAAGTCTTCGTAGTTCCTTAGGGATAATTTATATAGAGGGGCTTATGCCTTAGGGTTTGATGTGGCGTGTCTGTGATTGACACTGATTAACGGGTTCCCTAAGGAAAAAGATTATGATTGAGTGATCTCCTTGATTATAAGAGATAATTATGGTATTCAAATATTAGCATTAAGCGATAAAGATTCGAGCCTTTATTGTTCAGGATTCTAGAATAATCATCTAATTATTAAAGAATAAGATTAGAAACGCGAGGAATAGGAGATTAGAGCCGTTAACGAGCCGAGCCGAGCCGAGTATTGGTCGTTCGAACTCGAGCTCGGTGAATGTTAAACGAACAACAAATTCCGTTCGAACTCGGCTCGAATCGAGCGAAGCTCGGCTCGTTAGACATATTTTTTGTCTTTTGGCTCGACTTTGGCTCGAGGTCGAGTTCGGTTCGGACGATGGCGAACGTAGCGCGAACAATAAGCATGTTCGCGAACATAATAAGCATGTTCGCGAACATAATCGAACGTTCGGAATTGCACAAGAAAACGACCTACAATCCGATCGGCTCGAGAACGACGATCACGAACACTAACGAGCCGAACACGAGTTTGTTCACGAGCGGCTGTTCGTTTAAGGCTATCGAGGACGATGGCCGAGCTCCGATCCGACAAGGACCTAATCCGATCGAGGAGATCGATACTGACAGAGGCTAGGACTATCCGATCCGACTGAGGTCGGACATATGAGGATCAGCGGTGACGAAGCGAGTGGGAGAGAGCCCCCCTCCGGGGTTCGTCACTAGGAAATCAAAAGTGGTTTCTCTCTCTGGGTCAAGCGTTGAGCCACCAAAGAGGTGCCACGTGGGCGAGCCCATTTTCTGGCAGCATCATAAGCCCCCTAGATCCGGCCGACCCTGGAGCGGTCGGTTCGGATCTACCGAAGTGGTGGATCGGCGTAGGTGTCTTAGATTATAGATTTTAAAATTAAATTAGGAGCGACCAGGTGGCAAAGCTAGTTATGACACCGTTATAGCTATTGTGGGAAACGAGGCATCGTTGCCCACTAACATTTACGGAGGCCGTTTATCGAGGTAAGTGGGGGGTTATAAACCCGTTAGATCAATCATTTCACAAATACGTGGGCTATTAAAACAAAAGATTTGCCGCCGATTGCCATTCTCCGTTTCTTCTTCAAATTTGATTTCGCAAGTAAGCGTTTCTCCTTCTTCATTCTGATTTCATAATCTTGACTGCTTTAGGTAAAAACTTGCTCTCTCGGGATCCTAAATCCGATTTTCTTGAGATGGCCATAGCTGATAGCAGAGATGTTGGGTCGATTTTGAAACAAAAAGACGTGGATGAAATCTGCGAGAGGTATGGGATCGATAGGGCTAGGTTTTCTCCCCAGTTGCCGTCGGGGGAGCACCTATCTACTCTGGATCCGCCGGAGGGTTTCTGTTCCGTCCACCGGGAATATTTTGAGGTGGGGCTAAGATTTCCCTCCTGCCCTGCCCTTCTGGCGGTGCTCCGGCACTATGGGTTAGGTATATCTCAGATAGCCCCCAATGGTATTAGGGTCATTATTGGGTTTGCCATTTGGTGTAGGTTGTTAAATATTATATTTAGTGTAGATAAGTTTAGGTATTTTTATCACAGGATAGGGCTAAGGGACCATCCCTACCGGTACTATTTTGCTAGAAGGCAGGGGAAGTCTTTCAATATCCCCATCCTTCCTCCCGGTCGGGATTCTTTCAAACGGTGGAAAGAGAGATTTTTCTATGTGCGGAACGATGGTCACGCCGAAGCTAAGCGTGTGGAACACGGCCGATCTGGATGGTGATAAGCGTCCAGATCTACCAGAGTCCTGGGTGGAGAAGGTTCGGGAGTCGGGATACTCCATTGAATGGCAGAATCTGTACGATGACTTGATTGCGGCCGCTCGGCTGGGGGATGCGGGCCCCGACCCTTACGTGAAGTTTACCAAGGACGAGTGGCAGCCCTGTAGGGTTTACTTATGTTGTATTTTCTTTGTTGATATATCTATGTGTTTTATCTGACTAATCTCTTTGTTGGTGTGTGCAGTGGATGACTTTGCCGATCTAATGGCTGGAGCAGAAAAAGAAGTGGCGGTTCGCCAGACTGTGCCGACTCCAGCAGTTCGAGAAATACCTTTGAAGGATCCGACCACCGAAGGTGCGGATACCTCCGCCTCGGTTCTTCCCCCGAAACGGCCAGGACGGAATCCTCGGGGAGGTTACAGAGATGGGGTTAGTCCCCGAAAACCAACTCGTCAGAGGCCGACCTTTCATGAGGTTCGATCTTCAAAGAAAAGCAAGTCGAAGGCCCCTGAGGATGGTCAGGAGGAGGGGGCCTTTGAGAAGGAGCGGGTTGCCAGCATGTCCGACGAGGAGTTGGCAATCCTTGGTTGCAAAACAGTAGAGCTGGTAAGTGTAGCCTACTTCTTTCTTTTTGTTGGTTTAATTATCAATTGTCTTGATGTTCTATGTCTGTTCAGGGTGGCACGATCGGCCAGGAAGTTTTTAAGAGGTTAGGCAAGGCCTCAGCAGACTCGGCTGCTCAATCGGAAAAGACTGCCGAGCTGCGGAAGACGAGGGATGAACTTAGGGCAGCTATCCGCCTTAAGGACACAGAGATGAAGGCCTTGCAAGCTCAGCTCCAGGCTCAGGAGAAAGAGTTGAAGTCAATGGGGGGTGAGCTGGCAGAGGAGAAAAAAGCAAGGGAGCAGGAGGTAGGGGACCTCAGGGCGAGAGTAGCCGATCTGGAGGCTACTATTGCGGCTCGGTGTGCCGAGGCTATTCAGGAGTACAAGGCTTCGGCTGAATTTGCCGAGGCCCTGAAGGTGCTATTGATCCCCATTCTCAACCATGGGTACACCTTGGGGGTGGATGAGGCGAGGGCTCAGTTCCCCGCGCTTGCTTTGGATGACCTTCCTAAGTAGGCATACTATAAGCCAAGAATGGACGCGGTCTATACTGAACGCGTCCAAGACTTTCGAGCGGAGGTGGACATAGTAGATAAGTATGTCCTCCAACCGGCTGCTGCTTCCGGGTCGGCCCCTCCCTCTGGGCCTCAAAAGAGTTCTACTCCTGACTCTTAAAGTTTATTTCTGTTTTTGGAAAGGTAGTTTTTGTACTATGACTTAATTAATGAAAATTTTATTTTGATTTTGTTTTTGTGCGTTTTGAATTATGTGTATGTGTTGGTTGTTTTGTTATGTTGTTATATGGGTATGTGCCGCTGATGAGCTTTGATTTACCCCTCGAAAATACATTTATAAAGACTCGAAATCGTGGGTAAACTAATACCGGGTCGATTGTTAGGATAGCTACGGGAGTACGAGGTCGATCCCACAGGGAAACGTGGTTGTGAGTACCAAAGTGAACGTGTTTCTTAGTCTAGGCGATCAAAGTTGTTGGTTTGTTTATACTAAAGATAGAAAAGAAATAAAATTAAACTACTTGGTTTTAAAAGACATAGCCGAACCATGATCAAAATAGCTAATTTCAACCCCACGGATAGACAAAACTCGGGAAGTGTGCATTATAACAACCGAACTCTCACATTCAATCTCACGGGTGCGTGCTCCTAATTCTGATGTTAAGATCTGAACAACTCTCCTTCAACATCCTATGTGAGGTTAATTAATTCTCTTTTTAGAAAACCGATTATCCTAACATGATTAAGTCTTCGTGAGACGCTTGATATAACCCTCGTTATGGAAACAAGTCCAAAAATTACTCGGTCGAAGTTACTACCGATTCATACTCATCAACGTACTACACCAAACATCTTAACACGAATGTGTCAAAGCAGTAAACCGAAGCTTTACCTAATCCATGGTCTACCCGAGAGACTCCGTGAAACAACTTGTCATCGTTGGCTCAAGAACCACCCGGCACTTCATAGTTCAACCCCGGGGTCTAACACTAAACTACACTAATCTAGACTACCACATTCAAGTTACTATGTTGATAATAAAACACCGATGAGCGCGGGCTTGAATTCACGACCTAAAACCCCGATATGTTTTACCTCCCGATCTTAGAACCCTTTTTCCCACACCATTCTCTCTGAACACTCTCAAGAATGATGTGTGTGATTTTTGACCTAGGTAGCTAATCTAGCCCAAATCCGTTATAACAAGTTCTAAGACGTGAAATATGTGAGATATAACAATAAAAATCACTACACACTCCCTATTTTATCTTCCAAAGGTTGATTTCACCAAATTTTACATGATTCACTATGTGACTACTTTAGCTATTCATAACAACGGAAATAACAACGAAATATAAATATATATCTAAATACATACATATATATATAAATACTAGTATATAGATATATATGCGTATATATAGATATATATATATATAAAAAGAAACAAAACGAAAGAAATCAAAACGGAAATAAAATAACTACAAAATTTATATAGATATACGTATAGATATATATAAAGATATATATAGATATAGATATATATAATATACGTATATATATATATATATATATTTATACTAATTGCATAAAAATGAAAGAAAGCAATGAAAGAAAAACGGAAACGAAATTATATTAATACGATAACTAGTCGGGTTATTACACCGACATTATAACTACATATATATCTAATTTATAGGCCCCCAACAACATAAAATAAAGAAGGGAAAAGATGGAGAAAGGAGGGGAAGAAGGGGCGGCCAAAGTTGGCCAAGAAAGGGGCAAGGGAGAAGGAATGGAAATGGGGGAGTATATATAGGGAAAGATATACATATACATATATATATATATATATATATATATATATATATATATATATATATATATATATATATATATAGCACATGGGAGCCATCATCAAGCACATGGGAGGGAATATCCATCATTGCAAGTAACATGCACCACATGGGAGAATATAATCAAGTTGGGAAAATATCTCCACTTTTCCCGGCGTTTCTATAGCGGCGCTTATTGATAAAATAGACATAACTTGAGTTGTAGACCTCCAATTGACGTGATTCAAAATGCGTTGGAAAGTTCATTTGAATATCTACAACTTTTATGAAGAACTCTTCCCCAGAAAATGCCTCTAAGTTGGGTCAAATGTCTGTCGAAGATATTTTACGGTAGAAGCATTCAGGACAATTGATCCGTTTTAACTCGTAAGCTTATGGCATCTTCTCCTATCCCTCAAAATACATCCTTTAGGACCAAAACGTGTCGTTACTCGGGGTCTTGGTCAACATATAATTCTGCAATAAATCACCAAAACACCAAGCGTAAATCCGACACGACACTCCGGTTACTAAACCGGTACAAAACTTAGTAAAAACTTATAAAAACACAATATTTTACATAATTATTACTACTTAGATATTTAGATGAAACTTATGAATTAATGACTTAAAATGATATAAAAGTGCTCAATATAATATCAGAAGCGGGTTGAAATGTTATAAAAATAACAGTGAATTTTTCCGTCATCACAACCCCCCACTTAGCTTTTGGTCATCCTCGAGCAAAATAAGCGATAAAATAAAATGAATGAGGAAAAATTCCTGACGATATAATATGAATGACAATCAGATAATGCAACCATTCGAATCATAACTACACGTTAACCGCAATATAAATGTATAACAGATTGAGTGTGTGACAAGCCTTTTCAATTTCCACTATCCTCTCTTGAATAATCCAAGCAAACGTATAAATATCCATTCAGACAGTCCTAATGACTTTCCTAGGCATAGGTAGTAACAATTCCACACAACGTCCTCCCGTGTACTTATTAGGATAATCCCTAATGCATATCATTTAGTTTATACTGGGGATAGTCAGAAGTTAACTAGGTTGTTATTATTATTATTATTTTTTTTTATTGCTTATGCCCTCATTCCCAGCAATAGGATGTTTCGTGATAACACCCTAGCTGGACTACTATCATCAGGCAGTCGGGAGTTTTTAAGCCTCATAGTGGTATAGGACGTTTCGTGATAACGCCCTACCGCACTCAAATCATTGGTAGCTACAACCGACATATATATAGTTTATCTTATTTTGACATTCTTTCTATCACATTCAAACCTTCGGATATTCACAAGTACATGTTCGAAGTTAGGTACTAAGTTCTTGCTATTTCTAGGATAAATCACTAGAATGCTGAATGGATACAGTTTAAAATTTTCGCTTCAATATCAAAGGCTTATGTGAAGGAATTCATGTTACACAAATAAATTTAGGCTAAAATGCACTTACGGTTCACATTGGTTATACATATCCAAATTAATCATTACATTTTAAATCCATGAAATATATACCTTATACAGATTATTGTAATCAACTAAATAATGCTCGAAAAAGAATCAAAAACTAAGGGTTTAAACACTTACTGTCATTTCTAAACCAACCAGACTCTACCCCCCACTTACGATTTTGCATTATTCTCAGAGTGTAAATGAGATAGAGAGGAAGACTTAGCTTATAAACCGGGCGAGAAAGATGCTATCGAATCCCGTAACAGCCATGAGAAAGCACGATCCGAATCCCTATACCAAAACTTAAAACAAAGAAAACACGGGACATGGTCCTCGTGCCAAGACATCGAATAGGGATATGGGAATAATAAGATAATGGCCCTGTTACGTCAGAAAATTCGATAGGCAATATATATAGCTTTAGATGGAAAAATAACCCACACGGGTAAAGCACAGAACATCTAAACATATATGTATCACATGAGCATATATCATAGTCAAGTCAGCTATTCCTAAATTCATTTTTATTACACACAGTTTTATTAAGGTGGGAATACTCACCACTATACTACAACGACCGAAATTTGAAACCAGACTAGATCATAAAATGAAATGTGTGAAAGAGTATTGAGTCTTTTATACCCAGATCCTCAAAGGGTTCAATAACCTAAGTCCAAGAAATGATGCATTTGAATTTTATCTTTTTTCTCCATTGGGATTTTCGGATAACTACCTAATCGTTCCCTTTTAATGACATTCAAACATTCATCCTGAGACTTGGTTGTGCTTTGTGTTCATCTTTCCACAGATTCTACATTTCATTAAGACTAGGCTTATCCAAATTATTTATTTAACGGGCTGCCTCCCGGTAGCGCTTTTGTTTAACGTCGTTTGCTCGACAAAAGTAGTATTTACAAGTTATCAACCAAAATCAGAACTTAAGAAGATCAATAGCTTAAGAAAAATTAACAATGCGAGAACCAAAGAAATTAAATTGTCTAGAAACGTACCTCGTTTGGTTCTCGATGCTACCTCCTCCCAGCCAGAGAATCCTCTATTATCAGCCTGTCGAACCATCTTCTTTGCTATTCCATAAAGTTCAATCACCGGGGGTACACGGAGGCGGTCCGCATAAAATTTATCCACACAAAGTGGACGAGTATAGTAATCCGGGACCGTCATATCAAATATTCCCAACTCTCCCAGTGGCTCTACCAAAGATGGCCGATCAATCTCATCAGGTTTCCACATACACTCCTTTTGGAAATCTCCAATTGGGAGTGACAAAGATTTGGGCGATCCCGTATGCTCCTCTAACTCTGTCTCATCAAAGAGTGCACTCAAATCCATCACACACCCCTCCATATCATTATTTTGTGGTTCATCGGAAGGTCGTGTAATAGATAGAAGTTGCACCTCTTCCATCTCCAAATCCTGCACTTCATCTTCATCCCAAAATGAGCTATTTTCATCACCAAATTCTTCTTGCTCAGTCATAACAATGGTCGGTTCCACCACACACTCCACCACAGTTTCATCACTTTTTATCTCAGGGGGTGAAGGTGTAGTAGATAGAACGTGAAACCTGCCATAGTCAAATATCGCAATTGGAGATGGAACTATGAGTAATCCCAACTCACTATCTGGCTCAGAAATCTCATCTTGGTAAACTGAATCATCAACCTCATTCTCAACCTGAACTTCTTCAATGAGCACATCTTCATCCCGGACCACCTCTATGTTAGTAATATTGTCCGCAACGGAAGCGATTTATGGATCTAGATCTATATAATATGCGTAATAAAACAACTAGATCTATTCTACAAGGGGGATGTAGATCATACCTCTTGAATCTCTAAATTCAAGTTGAAGAACCGCAAAGGATGAATGTGAAGATGTGAAGAGCACCACGATCTTCCGATCGTGTGATCCAAGCAATTCCCGGTGGAAGGAATTCTCGACTCGAACCCTTCCGATATGCTACCGAAAAAATCTCCAAGATTTCTCCTCTAATCTCCCTTGGCCGAAATTATTTTCTTCTCTCTACTATAGGGAGAAGTCGAATTCTATGTGTGTTAAAAGGCTTGGGAGAACTCTCTTTATATAGGAGAGTAAAACTTAACCTCCAAGGATTAAATAATTAAGAGATAATTATTACATTAATCCTTTTCCAAATAAAAGATAAATATAATATTTATCCCAAACAAATTAGGATAAATAAATATATTATCCAATATTCCATGATTTATCATTTAACAAATAAAAGATAAATCACACATTAAATAATTATCCAAGAAAAACCAATTTCTTCCTAATTATTTGTCAAAAAAAAGGCGCCACCTTTTTATTAAGAAAGGTTCACACGCTTTTTCCAATATTTGACCAATTGGGTCAAAATTGTCAACACACTAATTTGGGCCAAGTCCACGAAAAATGTCTTTTCCGTGTATTTAATTATTTAGCCCAACTAATTTAATAGTCCACTAAACAATTAATTCACATATCGTTTTAATAAAGTCCAACAAGAACTAAATTAATATTATTAGGATTCGACGTCCGAGAATAGCTATGCTATATTAGGAGGCACGTCGGGGACCATGGACTAATAATCGGCGGCTCCGATAAATCAAATAAATAATTATAGAATAATTATATTCGATAAATCAATCACGGGAATATGCCACCATAATCCCGTGATCGCACTCCTCCGATTATGAGATTATATTTATCTCCTCACGAGAATAATAATAAGCGTCCATTGATATAATCATTACATATGGATTAATCCTCCATAGACTGTTCATTCTAAATCGGGAAGTTACCGTTAACCCTTTTTAGAACCTCTTATCCTTATTTACCATTAACCCCCTAGTGATCAATTAATTCATACAACTCACTGGTGATCAATCAGTGTGATATGAACTCCATGGATCGATCAGTTTCTAGGATTAACAAATAAGGGAACTGTCTATCTACTTCCATAAATGGAAGGAATGGATTCCGTATCTGTGATAACACAGACTACTCACTCAATCCAGTACAATGCCAAGATGGGGTAATTCAGACCACAGACTCAGTGTAATCCTTAACCGTCAAGTCAAACTTCATACTGATTCAAGCGATTGACGCGTGATCACCTCGGGATTAAGATATATCCATAAATATGATCATCCATTGATTTGATAAGACTTCTCGATTACGGAATTATATCGTGAACTCTAATCAAATCGGTCCGATCCCCTATACGATATATCTATCATATATAAATGCCCCATTAGGTTCTCTTAACCGAAAGTCCGGATAAGACAATCACACCAACCGTGTTCGGGCGCATTAATAGCACGTTAAAGGAGAGACCCGATACTCTCGATTAACTTCACTACGGGCTAATTGTATTTTAAGTACATCTTCACTAACTCAATCCTCCCGTGTATATACCATACACCGAGTTAAGTGATTACATAAACGATATACTTAGGGTTTTTACGTAGTGTAAATACTATTGTCACATCGGTGATTATGAGAATAATAAATATGAATAATAACGTCAATTCATTTATTAAATAAAACAATTACAAAAATTGTCTTTCGGGCATCACACCTAACAATCTCCCACTTGCACGAAAGCATGTGATTAATTGTTTTAGAGCACACCCTATTATTTAAAATACAACAAACTACATCTCCCACTTGCTCTAAAGCAATGGAGACTCATCCCGTATTCTAGTACCCATTAAGCATATCATAACCATTTCAGATTCCAAAATACACTCCGAGTATGCCGTCGTAGGATAGGTCAGTGACTCGGGGAGTACCTACATCTAAATGTCATGGATCTTAATGATTAGTCAGGTTGTCGGCTCGAGACGTTCCGTAGAATCGAAACGTTACCGGTCCATCAAATCATGTGGTGCGAGTAAACACCGAGCCCGAGATCGACTTAACGATCATCCTCAATCCGACTTAAAGTCAAAATCGTGTATCACACATATCCAAGTTCACACATGAATATGTCCGCATATTGTTCCTCGTTCTCTTCAAGATACTAAAGGACATACTAAACTTGCTTTGTTAACCGCCGAATCTATGATTCGATCAAAATTGACGTTCAATAACCTGACCATCTCTTACTAGAAAGAGAATCTATCCCATTTCTCTTGATCCGAAGATTTAGAGAGTCATTCCTGAGGCATAGGGTAGAACTTCCTCGTTGAATGTTGCATACACGGATGCATCATCTTAACCAATAAGATGGATGGGAAACCAAAGTGATCGATTCTAATGAATTCGACCGAGTCAAACTCTAAAGAATGTTGTCCAAAACTCGTTGCCAGAGAATTGTGGCATTGTCGATTCTGACTTCAGATAACACACCCATGTTGATTCCAACTGGTGCAGTGTTAGCCTTCACAAACACTAATTTATATATTCACTACTGTACTAAAATTGATATCCAGTCTACAAAAGACTTATCAATGTTCTGGTCAAATCCACATATTGTAGAAATATATGACTTCCAATGACCGAGAGGTTTGCTTTTTATCCACAAAAGGACATAAGCCTTGACAGTCATCCCGTCATAAGTTCATAAGTCAATACCCTTCGTTTCGAATGAATCCGGACTCCGTTTGTTTGGCAAGAAAGTCTCGGGGAATCACCCCTATTTTCTCGCTTTTGAACGAAATCATGCAATGCCGAACTCATTTTACTCTTTTCCATGTAGATCCAATTACTCCCACGGGCTCGAGACACTCGGGTGGTTCTACAAGAGTATGAACGACTCCGGAGTACCAAACTCCATTCACAGGGTTATGGCTTGTAAACCAACCTCTATTATCAGAATCCTATACTGCTCACAAAAGAGCCATAGGTCATCGATCGATCCTTAGACTACAAAATCCGCCGAACCCGTAATGGGTAATGGATAAACCATACTCCCACTACATTCTGGGTGGATCGAAATTCTGATCTAGTTTAGTAGTATTTAGTGTTATCACCAACAACCGATGTTGGATGTGGTCTGATTTTAATCAGTTAGTAACTACCTTGAGTAAACGTACTTCAAGGTTTAAGGTTTTACTTGTTCATAGACTCTATCGAAAGGACGCAACAAAGTATAAGCGTCCCTTCCCGATTTCAAGAATCTTATAACAAACCTTTTTCTCAATGCTACAAGATATAGAACGATTGGTCAACGACCGAACGTGGTCGCGAAATTTCCGGACCTACCTTCAAGCACCGTGTGCTAAATGCTTATATTTACGGAAGTGGGGTGAACCGAGTCCACACCTTATCCGTAAATTCCAAAGCATATTCTAGGTAGACTGGTTGGTCTTACATTTCAATGTAAACCATTATTTCGCTTCCAATATCTTTATTGAGTTAAGCAGTGTATTGTAGCACATCTAAAAAATATATAAGGCAATTTAACGGTTTCTCACTTAGTGAAAACATTTCACTATGAGGCAAAGGGCCGAGCATCGTCCCAGGACTATGTGATGGCCCATTTACGAGTATAGAATACTCTATCTCTCGTTGAAAACAGAGAAACCTCAAAATATTTTGGATAAACTTACCGGAGTGTTTGAATAGTTATCAGACAAGAAGTCACTACTCGGAAGCTCCTACTAGCTTGTATCTTTCATCAGACCCCGAAGGTCGTCATAAATAAGCTATGTTACTTCTTTATAACCATTATCCTTTCCCGATTGAAAGGAAACTTAGTCATTGAACCTTTGAGACAATATAACCAGACTGGGAGAAAGGAAATCACCCGGAGCCGTCTTCAGGTCTTGTCTTTTAGGGACTATGCACTAACTATGGAATATGAAGAAGCGTTTATCTAAATATAGAAACCAATTGCTTTTAATGGTTCTTTAAGATGTGTTTTATATACATATTTCAGCAGTTGTAAGTGGTTTTGACTTTATCAAACAAAAGTCCGAGTCTTGGATTCGTACTACAAATGGTATATTCACTTTCTATACGACAAACAAATTATCGAATAGAAGGTAAATCCATTCGTTCCAACGAATCTTAAACAGAAAATAAATTTTCCGCGATATCCAAGGATTGAACCCGAGATTCATTTCCTTATTTCACTCCCACTATTCTAGCTAAAATTAACTGCCCGTTGTTTACTCTTTTAATCGTTGAATGCACTGCTACCTTGTTCTTCCAAAGAACTTAGCTCGAGAAAATCACCAAGGATTCATAGGTTGGTGATCCAAAATCACTTTCCTTATCCTATGATTTTCAGTTTATTAATTTTCGGTTTAGCCTTAAAATCAACTCAGTTTTAGATGACTAACACTCTTAGACATACTCTCCCATTCTTGACTTTCCGTAAATGGAAACAGTTTTGAACTAGCAGTTCGTGTGAGTAGACACTACTCTTGAACCGTGGGATGTCTATTTCGAGTGTTACTTGTCGGGACTTCTCGGATTTTCTAATATACTAGAAAAATAACAAATCATAACATTAAAGCTCCCACTAGTTTATCGGTTCCAAATACCGTCTAACGAGCAATGCTTTATTTTTATGAATTTCCGATTTTTTCGATTAGAAAATCTTTCGTACATAGTTCTATTGTTTCCAGAAAAACAACAAATCATAGAAACTCCCACTAGTTCATCGATTCCAAATATCGTCTAACTAGCAACATTTCATGACTTTCCGGTTTTTCAATTAGAACGGTTACGTGTGTAGTCAGTTACACTTTTCTAATGTTCTAGAAAAACAACAAATCATAAAGCTCCCACTAGTTCATCGATTCCAAATATCGTCCAACTAGTAACACTTCATGATTTTCCAATTTTTCAATTAGAAAATTACTCGTGTAATTACTACATACTCAAAATTCACTAGAAGAATTTCAAAGTCCGAGATCACCTTTGGTCAAACTAAGTTTGTCTTCCGTTTGACACGAATGACACTAGTGACATACCTATATGTCACTCTGGTTTTTAAAAGGCTTAAGAGAAAATATCTCTTTCGAAAAATAATTGCATTATCGATTAACTAGTTCAACGTCCTAGTTACTTTCCACTTTTTAACAAAGTCATTACTAGTCAATTAAATTTTAAGCAATTTAGTAAGGGATATAATCTTCGTAAATAAAATGACATGTATTAATTCAAGTTTAACACTACTATATTTTATTTTAGGAATTGTAAACTAAAATTAAGTCTACTCTACCATTCCAAGGTTTTAACCTCGCATCTCGGTGCCGCCTTAGGGCGGGTCAAAGAGATGACGGTTAAATCGAGACAATCTCATCAATGAATAACTTGTGAGAATCGGACATCCCACGAGAATCGAACATCCCTTTATTCATTGACTACCTTCCTTTTTCGGCCTAGATATTTCCAAAAATACCCATGATGAGTGTGACCTACTATATCGGATCTCTTAGGTACGCCCCGAGTATGCCGTCTTAGGATAGGTCGGTGACCCGACGAGTACCCAGAAATCCTATCCTTTCGGAGACCAAGCCATGAATGTTGATAGGGGCGAACACCATCCTTAGGGGGACGAAATCAAAACGCCTCGAGGCGTCACCCTTCTCTCACTTACTTGTATCTATAGTAGAGGCCGTGGGGTTGTTGTCGCCTCCCCGCTCCCACTCAATATTTTGGAAGTGGTGGTAGGTTAACTAACCACGTCTTTTTGATGTTAACATAAAAGCACATCAAATCAAGGATTCCGAATGGTGTCGGTAACGTAGGCAAGCCTACCCGTCCTATTCGTTGGAACATATGTGACGGTCGGACGAAATCGGGTCAAGAGAGCCCTATTGAGATTAGAAGGAATCACCCTCCGCTCTCGGTTTGGCTTAGTCTTGCCGGACCCCCGTGCATACATCACACTAGGAGGGTTAAGTCGTTTGAGCGAAGCTCGATTGACCACCCAACCTAAAGGCGAACCGTTTTTATCCAAGATTTATTGTTCTTTTACCATCATTCAATCTCGTAGACACTACGAATTGAAAACGTGATCTCGTTTCGGCTTTAAGGCGGTTCACCGAGAACACACACCGAAAGGCTAACGATTTCATAACCCGTCCTCGGATCTTTAATTAGTTACTAAATTAATTAATTACCACGTATTAATTAAATTTCAACTAATTACACGAGTTTGTATACATGCCTATTTTAATTACCAAAATTAAAATTCTACATGTATGCATGGAGTGGATTTATGATATGATGCATGTCATGGCAATTCCGATTTTATATCTATTTTATGATCAAACACATAAAAAATAAATTGCGGAAAATTTAAACACCGAGATGGATCGTTGGCACCCCCGAATCTAACCTATTAGAAAATAAATAACCAAAACCCTAACTAGGGTTTACTACTTTCTAACTAAATCTGCAGCTGTACGAACTCTTCGATGATCGGGAAACCAAACGAACTCGGATCGGGACGAAACTTTCCAGATCTTATCTTCACTCCTTGAACTTCAATATGGACGGTTGGATCGGTGCTTTGACTTACCAATTTTCTCCAGTAAACCGCCAAACTTGCTGCTGAATCTGACTTTGACTGCACTGCATCAATGACTTCCTGAGGCAGATCGGGAATCGAGATGAATCCCGATCGACCTAAAATTTTTATGGTACGTCCAAAACTCCAATTTGATCAATCTGAACGGTCGGATTTTCTTTTCAACGGTCCAAACTCTCCCAGAAAATCGAGGAAGTCACAGATAGTGTTTCTGTGAATCCTGCGTTTTTCTGTTACAGCAGCCTCTTCGCAGCATCAAACGTATATCTAAACGGACTCTGATCGACACCAAAATTTGTGGAGTTGATCATCATCTTCTAATCTTGATTCTGACCGGAGGGATCTTCGTTTCAACGGTTCGATCAACGGGAAACACGAAATAACTAAACAGCTACTAAACAGATCTATTTTCTGGAAATTAAAATTGCAATAAAAAAAGAATTACATAATTTCCTATACTCATATGGACGAATTTTCATCGTTTATATGAGTTTACAATAGATCTAACGAGTAAACAGTGCCAACCCCAATCCATCTCTTCAACCAAGACATTCATAACATAAAAAAATAAATACATGCGTCGGCCCCTATTTTTTTTTTTTTAAAAAAATTTGGGACAAAAAATCTACATGTTTTACCACTCCTAGATCTAATATTTTATACGTATAAATATAGATCACCATGGCGACTGATACCACTGTTAGTAATATTGTCCGCAACGGAAGCGATTTATGGATCTAGATCTATATAATATGCGTAATAAAACAACTAGATCTATTCTACAAGGGGGATGTAGATCATACCTCTTGAATCTCTAAATTCAAGTTGAAGAACCGCAAAGGATGAATGTGAAGATGTGAAGAGCACCACAGTCTTCCGATCGTGTGATCCAAGCAATTCCCGGTGGAAGGAATTCTCGACTCGAACCCTTCCGATATGCTACCGAAAAAATCTCCAAGATTTCTCCTCTAATCTCCCTTGGCCGAAATTATTTTCTTCTCTCTACTATAGGGAGAAGTCGAATTCTATGTGTGTTAAAAGGCTTGGGAGAACTCTCTTTATATAGGAGAGTAAAACTTAACCTCCAAGGATTAAATAATTAAGAGATAATTATTACATTAATCCTTTTCCAAATAAAAGATAAATATAATATTTATCCCAAACAAATTAGGATAAATAAATATATTATCCAATATTCCATGATTTATCATTTAACAAATAAAAGATAAATCGCACATTAAATAATTATCCAAGAAAAACCAATTTCTTCCTAATTATTTGTCAAAAAAAGGCGCCACCTTTTTATTAAGAAAGGTTCACACGCTTTTTCCAATATTTGACCAATTGGGTCAAAATTGTCAACACACTAATTTGGGTGTTCACGAAAAATGTCTTTTCCGTGTATTTAATTATTTAGCCCAACTAATTTAATAGTCCACTAAACAATTAATTCACATATCGTTTTAATAAAGTCCAACAAGAACTAAATTAATATTATTAGGATTCGACGTCCGAGAATAGCTATGCTTTATATTAGGAGCACGTCGGGGACCATGGACTAATAATCGGCGGCTCCGATAAATCAAATAAATAATTATAGAATAATTATATTCGATAAATCAATCACGGGAATATGCCACCATAATCCCGTGATCGCACTCCTCCGATTATGAGATTATATTTATCTCCTCACGAGAATAATAATAAGCGTCCATTGATATAATCATTACATATGGATTAATCCTCCATGATCGTTCATTCTAAATCGGGAAGTTACCGTTAACCCTTTTTAGAACCTCTTATCCTTATTTACCATTAACCCCCTAGTGATCAATTAATTCATACAACTCACTTGGTGATCAATCGGTGTGATATGAACTCCGTGGATCGATCGGTTTCTAGGATTAACAAATAAGGGAAGCGTCTATCTACTTCCATAAATGGAAGGAATGGATTCCGTATCCGTGATAACACGGACTACTCACTCAATCCAAGTACAATGCCAAGATGGGGTAATTCGGACCACGGACTCGGTGTAATCCTTAACCGTCAAGTCAAACTTCATACCGATTCAAGCGAGTTGATCGTGATCACCTCGGGATTAAGATATATCCATAAATATGATCATCCATTGATTTGATAAGACTTCTCGATTACGGAATTATATCGTGAACTCTAATCAAATCGGTCCAAATTTCTATACGATATATCTATCATATATAAATGCCCCATTAGGTTCTCTTAACCGAAAGTCCGGATAAGACAATCACACCAAGCGTGTTCGGGCGCATTAATAGCACGTTAAAGGAGAGACCCGATACTCTCGATTAACTTCACTACGGGCTAATTGTATTTTAAGTACATCTTCACTAACTCAATCCTCCCGTGTATATACCATACACTGAGTTAAGTGATTACATAAACGATATACTTAGGGTTTTCTGTAGTGTAAATACTATTGTCACATCGGTGATTATGAGAATAATAAATATGAATAATAACGTCAATTCATTTATTAAATAAAACAATTACAAAAATTGTCTTTCGGGCATCACACCTAACACTCTATTGCACAAGTTTCTACCTCTTTCTCATGCCTCATCATTTCAATCAATTGCCCCAACTTGTCTTCAAGATTTCTTATGGAGGAGTCAGTACTTCTATCGAACTCTTGCATATCCTTCTTCATTTGAATCATATCCTCGTTGAATTGAATGAACTCGCTCTATTTGAAGGTCGGTGAGGTCTTCTTGTGGCATGGGGAAAAGCGATCATAATGACTTTGATTCGGTGGAGGTGAGTAGTAGGCCTCTTGCCAATTCGGACAACGATCGGGAGGCTGAATTTGGGTGAAGCTATCAACATGCCGAGTATGAACACCGTAATCACGATAAGCACTAGGGTTTGGACAACCCTCATAATGTTGTGGTTCATAACTTGAATAACCATAATTCGATCTTGGTACGCACTAGGCACCGATAAGCCCATGAACCTTGGTTATTCTCGCTTTCGTTGATATTGAGGTGAGGCATGAACTCGTTGTTGATAACATGGTTCGGGTGCACGAGGTTGGTAGGGGTATTGTTGTTCAGGTGAGTAGTATTGATTGAAAAATCCATCCATTTAAGCTCAAACTGCAAGATCTCAGAAAACAACAATAAAACAATAAAATAAATTTTTTTTTTAATTAAATTTTTTTTTTTCAATCCTTACACACACACACATGATATTTTAGACCTGTCAAGAAAAATCCTGGAAACCGAAGGCCCTAAGCCCCAGTTTTAGCTGGACTTACAAGATATCAACCTAATATAACAACCCCGTAAAGAGATTGGGTTGAGTACCAAAGTCGTATTCAAACCGAGTTCAGGACAATATCACTTCTGCATCCCAAGACTCTTATCGAAAGTAAACTAAAAATAAAAACCTAGGCCCAAGCCTTCGGTTCACTTACAAGATATCACAACAATATCACACATTTCCCCGGCAACGGTGCCAATTTTGATGAGCTTTGATTTACCCCTCGAAAATACATTTATAAAGACTCGAAACTGTGGGTAAACTAACTCTCTAACCAGCAGAGTACCGGGTCAGATTGTTAGGATAGCTACAGGAGTACGAGGTCGATCCCACAGGGAAACGTGGTTGTGAGTACCAAAGTGAACGTGTTTCTTAGTCTAGGCGATCAAAGTTGTTGGTTTGTTTATACTAAAGATAGAAAAGAAATAAAATTAAACTACTTGGTTTTAAAAGACATAGCCGAACCATGATCAAAATAGCTAATTTCAACCCCACGGATAGACAAAACTGAAAGTGTGCATTATAACAACCGAACTCTCACATTCAATCTCACGGGTGCGTGCTCCTAATTCTGATGTTAAGATCTGAACAACTCTCCTTCAACATCCTATGTGAGGTTAATTAATTCTCTTTTTAGAAAACCGATTATCCTAACATGATTAAGTGCTGTGAGACCCTTGATATAACCCTCGTTATGGAAACAAGTCCAAAAATTACTCGGTCGAAGTTACTACCGATTCATACTCATCAACGTACTACACCAAACATCTTAACACGAATGTGTCAAAGCAGTAAACCGAAGCTTTACCTAATCCATGGTCTACCCGAGAGACTCCGTGAAACAACTTGTCATCGTTGGCTCAAGAACCACCCGGCACTTCATAGTTCAACCCCGGGGTCTAACACTAAACTACACTAATCTAGACTACCACATTCAAGTTACTATGTTGATAATAAAACACCGATGAGCGCGGGCTTGAATTCACGACCTAAAACCCCGATATGTTTTACCTCCCGATCTTAGAACCCTTTTTCCCACACCATTCTCTCTGAACACTCTCAAGAATGATGTGTGTGATTTTTGACCTAGGTAGCTAATCTAGCCCAAATCCGTTATAACAAGTTCTAAGACGTGAAATATGTGAGATATAACAATAAAAATCACTACACACTCCCTATTTTATCTTCCAAAGGTTGATTTCACCAAATTTTACATGATTCAGCTATGTGACTACTTTAGCTATTCATAACAACGGAAATAACAACGAAATATAAATATATATCTAAATACATACATATATATATAAATACTAGTATATAGATATATATGCGTATATATAGATATATATATATATATAAAAAGAAACAAAACGAAAGAAATCAAAACGGAAATAAAATAACTACATATAATATATATAGATATACGTATAGATATATATAAAGATATATATAGATATAGATATATATAATATACGTATATATATATATATATATATATATATATTTATACTAATTGCATAAAAATGAAAGAAAGCAATGAAAGAAAAACGGAAACGAAATTATATTAATACGATAACTAGTCGGGTTATTACACCGACATTATAACTACATATATATCTAATTTATAGGCCCCCAACAACATAAAATAAAGAAGGGAAAAGATGGAGAAAGGAGGGGAAGAAGGGGGCGGCCAAAGTTGGCCAAGAAAGGGGCAAGGGAGAAGGAATGGAAATGGGGGAGTATATATAGGGAAAGATATACATATATATATATATATATATATATATATATATATATATATATATATATATATATATATATATATATATAGCACATGGGAGCCATCATCAAGCACATGGGAGGGAATATCCATCATTGCAAGTAACATGCACCACATGGGAGAATATAATCAAGTTGGGAAAATATCTCCACTTTTCCCGGCGTTTCTATAGCGGCGCTTATTGATAAAATAGCCATAACTTGAGTTGTAGACCTCCAATTGACGTGATTCAAAATGCGTTGGAAAGCTCATTTGAATATCTACAACTTTTATGAAGAACTCTTCCCCAGAAAATGCCTCTAAGTTGGGTCAAATGTCTGTCGAAGATATTTTACGGTAGAAGCATTCAGGACAATTGATCCGTTTTAACTCGTAAGCTTATGGCATCTTCTCCTATCCCTCAAAATACATCCTTTAGGCCCAAAACGTGTCGTTACTCGGGGTCTTGGTCAACATATAATTCTGCAATAAATCACCAAAACACCAAGCGTAAATCCGACACGACACTCCGGTTACTAAACCGGTACAAAACTTAGTAAAAACTTATAAAAACACAATATTTTACATAATTATTACTACTTAGATATTTAGATGAAACTTATGAATTAATGACTTAAAATGATATAAAAGTGCTCAATATAATATCAGAAGCGGGTTGAAATGTTATAAAAATAACAGTGAATTTTTCCGTCATCAGCTGCCCCCAGTATGTCATTCATATTTCTTGATTTGTGAATGGCATACTTACAGTTTAATGTTGCCGAGCTTGTTGTGTGCGTTCGGTTCGCCAAGGCTATAGTCGGCTATGCCAATTTGAAGTTTGTGCTTATTGTTATAGTTATTTATATAGGTTTAATAAAATAATGGACGTGAAGACTCAGAGTTAAATCTGATCGCCCTGATTAAGAGAAATTACAAGGGTGAGAGATCGATCGCCTAAGAACGTAATGTTATAAGGGCGAGAGGATCTAGAGCTCGGAGAGCTGACCTAGACCGATCGCCTTAATTAAGAATGTAAAATTATAAGGGCGAGAGGATCTAGAGCTCGGAGAGCTGACCTGGATCGATCGCCTTAACCTAAGAATGTAAAGTTATAAGGGCGAGAGGATCTAGAGCTCGGAGAGCTGACCTAGATCGACCGCCTAAGAATGAGTTATAGGGGGCGAGGATCTAGAGCTCGATCGACCTAGATCGATCGCCTTAACTTAAGAATGTAAAGTTATAGGGGCGAGATGATCTAGAGCTCGGAGAGCTGACCTAGATCGATTGCCTTTATTAAGAATGTAAAATTATAAGGGCGAGAGGATCTAGAGCTCGGAGAGCTGACCTAGATCGATCGCCTTAACTTAAGAGTGTAAAGTTATAAGGGCGAGAGGATCTAGAGCTCGGAGAGCTGAGCTAGATCGATCGCCTTAACTTAATAGTGTAAAATTATAATGGCGAGAGGATCTAGAGCTCGAAGAGCTGACCTAGATCGATCGCCTTAACTTAATAGTGGACGGTTGATCCCGAATTCTGGGATCAGACGCCCGTAGACCGATATTACACTTGGGTGAGTTAGGGTAGCTTTGTTCATACATCAACTAAGTCAAATTGACCTTAGGACTAATTGAGCGAGTTTGGGTGACCCGTATATGACATTATGAATCAACGGTGCATGCGAAATTTTAAAGACGAGCAGGGCCATGCTAGCGCTGACTTCTCGATTAAAAGTGTGGCGAGTCGGGTCAGATTGGATCGACTTCTCGCATGTAGTTTTTAAGGACGAACGGGGCTAGGCTAGTGCTGACTTCTCATTTGAGTGTTTGGCGAGTGGGGCCAGGTCGGACTGACTTCTCGCGTGAGGGTTTACTGCGCAGTATGTGTTAGGTGAAACTTATAAAATGAAACATAACAGACACCAAGGTTAATCAAAGTGCGACTAACCGAAATGAAATCACGTGGAGCTAGTATGGAATAATGGTGCAAAATTAAAGTGCAGGACTAAATTGATAATAAGCCAATAATGAAGAAGTGCGAACAAGAATTAAAGTGCATAATTTAAAGATAATTTGAAAAAACGATAACCAATAACGACTTACCGAACTAGGCAAAAACGATTCCTTTGCCCTTGATGGTAGCGGCATAGCAACTTCGAGTGACATCCAGGTCTCCTTTGATTTCGACCGACCCTCTGGCGGTCGGGAACTTCAGACTAATGTGTGCTGGGGGGATTAGGGCTCGAAGATCGATCAGGGAAGGTCTCCCAAAATAATGTTGTATGCTGATGAAGATTTGACTACCACGTAATTGACCATTAGTGTCCTTCCTGATGAATCCTTCCCAAACGTCGTTGTGAGCCGAACCATGCCTAGTGGGTGAACAGGGGGACCGTCAAATCCAAACAAAGGTTCTGAGACTGGAATGAGCTCGGATTCCTTAAGACCCATTGCCTGAAAACCAGTAAAATAAAGAACGTTAACCGCGCTGCCGGTGTCCACGCAAACTCTCTTGACCAGATTCTTGTTGACCACTACTTCAATGACCAAGTCTTCATTGTTTGGGACCAAAGGAAGTGGGTCCTTTGGCCCATAGCCTACTTCCTGAAACGGAATTTGACTTCTCTTGTTCTCTTGTACGCCATCCACCCGGGCGCTTAAGTTACCAACTTCAAAGGCACTGCCAGGGCCTCCCACAATGGTGTTGATGGTGTTGATCGGGCGATTGTGACATATTATTGACCAATAGGAAAGTAAATAACATGTCATCCAACCAATCACATAACAAGAATATTGGTTGACCCTTGTCGGGAGTATTATATTATTTAGCCCAACCGATCTCTTCTTCGCCATGAACCTATAACCGTAGGAAATCACCTTGTCGGTTGCGATCACGATTATAGTTTCTCTCAACCCGGTAATCCCGATATAATCACTACGATTAACCGTCCCCTCGGCGTTCGCCATAGTGGGGTCGATCCATGACTTCATCTAGCTTTCCTTCAAATGTGAACTCCCGGGATCGATCATTCGCCATAGTGGGGTCGATCCATGACTTCATCTAGCTTTCCTTCCGCAATCGCTGCTTCCACGTCACGTTGGAAGTCTCTACAGTTGTCCAATTCATGCTCGGTGTCTTGATGATAGGTGCAGAACTTACTCGGGTCCCTTCTTTCCAAGGGGCTTCGCAGCGGTGTGGGAGTTTTTGTTAAACCTTTTCTTTCCATGATCACCAATACCTATTCCCGAGGCCGATTTAACACCGGGAAGTCTCTCGGCTGCAGGGCATTTCTCTTTTCAGGTCGGCCTGTGGCCGAACCGCTTGCACGATCCCCATACGACTTTCTCTTCTTGTCGGAGGTGTCTTCTAGCTTGTCCTTCTTGGGGTCGGACTTCTCCACTTCTCGTTTTACGCGGTTAGCTTCTTCTTCTTGACAATGTTTGAAAGCGACCTCAAACATTCTTCCATAGACGTAGGGAACCTACCGCTCAGTTTGGCATATATCTGCCTTCGCGTAGCCCTACCACGAAGGACGCGATCCGAACTTGGTCGTCGGCGTCCCGAACTTGCAATGATTCCTCATTGAACCGCTTAAGGTACTGCAACGCGGTTTCGTCTTTCTTTTGTTTGATGGCGAACAGATGGGTAGCATTCTTCTGGAACGGCTCGCCGTGATAAATGCATTGAGGAACATCTTTCCCAAAGTGTCGAAGTTGTAGATCGTCTTTGGTGGTATTTTCTTGAACCATTCCCGAGCCCGACCAGTGAGTAGCGAGGGGAATGCTTTGCACTTCATCTCTTCTGGGGCACAGTCAAGATTCATGTGCGTGAGATACTGGAACATGTGATCCCGGGGGTCTTTAGTCCCGTCATAGGTTTCCAGTTTGAGGATCTTGAATCTGGCTGGCCGGGGGTAGTTATCGATCTACTCAGAAAAAGGAGATTCGAGCGCTAGGATTGTTGACTTTCTTCCCGCTATGGCTTCTAGCTCGGCGCGAGCTACCTCCATGGCTTGTGGAACGACCAGTTGTCTCTATAGGTTGGAGGATGACAATCGATTTTCTCTTCTATTGCTCTTAGGCTTCGGGGGGGAAGGTGTTGGCTGCCATGATTCATCGTTGGGATCGTCTTCTTCCTCAGATTCTTGAACCTGGGAGTTTTCTCCATATGAGCCTCCGTTTGGGTGATTCATGTCCTGCGAATTTTCATTGAGGGGGCCTTCTTCTTCCAGACCTTCCCAATCCTCATCTTCTTCATCCTCTTCTGCCAAGACAGCATTGAGAACAGCTTCTTTCGTGGCTTCATCCAAAGCTACAAGTTGATCAACCCGCGTCTGATGGATGGTGTCAAGATAGACACTTTCCTGCTACGACTGATTCTGGTTGTTAGCGTCTGACTCTGATGTGTTGTTGGCACCATTACCATTAGCAGCCTGTTGTCGTGTGGTCACCATGGTTGTTCTGAAGCTTTTCCTGAGATTATCAATCAAAAAGAGACCCTCATTCTAGCGCCAATTGACGATCCAAAAATCGTCACAGTGATCCTTCAGACTCTTTCTCTTGGTGATAACATATGGATGCTTCACGAAGATAGAAAAATGATGACGGAGGGGGTGATTTGATTTATTTTTAGACTGCACTTGATGATGATCAAGCTGCCTACGTATCCAATGGTTCAATTGGAATCAAGTCTTCGTAGTTCCTTAAGGATGATTTATATAGAGGGGCTTATGCCCTAGGGTTTGATGTGGTGTGTCTGTGATTGACACTGATTAACGTGTTCCCTAAGGAAAAAGATTATGATTGAGTGATCTCCTTGATTATAGGAGATAATTATGGTATTCAAATATTAGCATTAAACGATAAAGATTCGAGCCTTTATTGTTCAGGATTCTGTAATAATCATCTAATTATTAAGCACGCGAGGAATAAGATTAGAAACAGGCTCTGTCAGGAATGTATTGGAATGGCGAAGCCGGCCCATAGAGGTCGAGGACGATGGCCGTGCTCCTACTGTTACGGAATTGCACAAGGACCTAATCCGATCGAGGAGATCGATACTGACAGAGGCTAGGACTATCCGATCCAACGGAGGTTGGACATATGAGGATCAGCGGTGACAAAGCGAGTGGGAGAGCCCCCCTCCGAGGTTCGTCATTAGGAAATCAAAAGTGGTTCTCTCTCTGGGTCAAGCGTTGAGCCACCAAAGATGTGCCACGTGGGCGAGCCCATTTTCGTGCAGCATCAATTCACTTTGTTTCGAAATTCACTGTTTAAATTCACTGCCGAAATTCACTGTCGAAATTCATTTATTCAAAATTCATTGTCGAAATTCACTGATATTCGGGATTCACTGTCAAAATTCACTGTCGAAATTCAGTGATTTCGGGATTCACTGGGGAGATTCACTGATTTTTAGGAGTCACTGTTTGTCCTTCTCGCTATAAAAATTATACAGTTGTCTTCTCCCTATAAAAAATATATAGCTGTCCTATTACTTAAAAATATTCCAGATTGTGTCATTATCTCTAATTTCCCATTAAAAATATGAGTTTGTTTCCTCCAAAAAGTGTTTCTTCCTAATTATTTTTTTAATTATTAATTTAATTTATTATTTAAATATAATAAAACGTTAAATTTTAAGTATCATACTAAATATGTTGCCTCTATCAATTGTCTATCTACGTTTCGCGATAGCTTTGTTAAATCAGCGTTTCCCAAAGCTTATTGTATTTCATTAAAGGGGCAATGGTCCAAAAGGACACATATTGGACTTAATTAGGCAAATAGGACACAAAGAAAACTTATTTGGTTATAAGGACACAAAATTAATACATAGACCAATCTACCCTCAATTAAAAATAAAAAAATAAAAAAGGCGGCTGAAAGATGCGCGTGTTGTTTTGGCATCATATTCAGCATACTACTGTAACATGTTGTTTTGTTTTGTTTTTTTTTTTTTTTCTAGATGCTAAATTCTTTTTTTTTTTTCCTGGACGCTGAGACGTTTTTTTTTTCCCCAGTGACCACTGCATTAACCACCGCGATGAATTGACCATCCCGATGCAACGACCACATCGAAGCAGAAACACCGCGACGCAAAGACATCGTGATATTATGGCATTTGACGATGCAAAGACACCGCGATGCAGAGACATCGCGATGAAGTGACACTGGGATGCAGAGACCCCGCATTGACCACCGCGATGCATTAACCACCTTGATGCATTCACCACCGCGATGCAGTGATCACCCCGATGCAACGACCACCCACCGCGATGCATTGACCACCTCGATGTAGAGACACCGCGATGAAGTGACACCGCGATGTCGAGACACGACGATGAAATGACACCGAGATGAAGAGACACAGCGATGAAGTGACACCGCGATGCAGAGACACCTTGATGAAGTGACACCACGATGCACAGACAACCGCGATGAAGTGACCACCGCGATGCAGAGACACCGCGATGCAGTGACCACTCCCGATGCAGAGACACCGCGATGCAGAGACACTACGATGTAGAGACACCTCGATGAAATGACACCGCGATGCATTGACACCCCTGATGCAGAGACGCCGCGATGAAGAGACGCCTCGATGAAGTGACACCACGATGCATTGACCACCCCAGATCCATTCACCACCGCGATGTAGTGACCCACCCCGATGCAGAGACACCGCGATGCCGCGATGCAGTGACCACCCCGATGCAGAGACACCGCGATGCAGTGACCACCCCCGATACAGAGACACCGCGATGCATTCACACCGCGATGCAGTGACCACCCCGATGCAGAGACACCGCGATGATGGGACACCACGATGCAAGAGACACCACGATGAAGTGACACCGCGATGAAGTGACACGCGCAATGTGACACGCGACAGACCCAGATGCACCGACAACCGCGATGCGAGACATCACGATGCGGTGACCACCGTGATGCATTGACCACCCCTGATGCATTGACACCGCGGTGAAGTGACACAGTGATGCGGAGACGCCTCGATGAAGTGACACCGCGATGCATTGACCACCCCATATCTATTGACCAACTCGATGTAGTGGCCACCTTCGATGCAGAGACACCGTGATGCAGTGACCACCCCCGATGCAGAGACACCGCGATGCAATGACCACCTCCGATGCAGAAACACCGCGATGAAGTGAAACCGCAATGCAGAGACACCACGGTGCAGAGACATCGCGATTAAGAGACACCGCGATGCAGAGACACCGAGATGTTATAACATTTGACGATGCAGAGACATTGCGATTAAGAGACATCGCGATGCAGAGACACCGTGATGCAGAGACATGTGAAGATGATGTGACATGTGACGATGCAGTGACATTTGACGATGTTATGACATTTGACGATGCAATGACCATCCTGATGCATTGACCACTACGGTGAATTGACCACCGTGAAGAATTGACCACCGCGACGCCCGATGCAATGACCACCGCGATGCAGAGACACCGCGATGCAGTGACCATCGCGATGCAGTGACCACCGCGATGCTTTGACCACTGTGATGCAGAGATACCTCGATGAAGTGACACCGCGATGTATTGACCACCCCAGATCCATTGACCACCTCAATGCGAGACACCACGATGCAGTGACCACCCCCGATGCAGAGACAGCGTGATGCACTAACAACCGCGATGCATTGACCCCTATTAACGAGTCGAGATCGATCTTGTTATATTTTATTAAAAATTAAATGAATTCTAAGAAAATAATCGACCTTACGAGACGAGTCGAGCTATATCGAGTACTTAGCGAGTCGAGTTCGATCTTGCCTTTTTATGGCTTCATCGAGCCCAAACTTTATCAACATTTTATGCAGTGACATTGGCAAGCATACATGCGTGACATCAACAATTTATGCAGTGGCATCGGCAATCAAATATGCAGTGACATCAACATTTTATGCAGTGACATCGGTAATCATATATGTGTGACATCACCAATTTATGCAGTGACATCGGCAATCAAATATGTAGTGACATCAATTCTCAAATGATGCAGAGACATCGCGATGAAGTGATTTCTGGGATGAAATAGCAAAGATAGATCTTTGAGCCAGCCAGTTAACAGAAGATGCTTTTCCATCACCTTTTCTGAAGCACTTCAAGAACACGACATGTTCTTTCGAGTGAAAACTGAAGACATTTACTCAACATAACAGCTTTGCTTTGTAGATGTAAGTGCGAACAAAATCAGCCCGATTCAACCCAGATGAAGCTTCATTGCAAATAGAACTAGTTGACAAATTTCTTTTCTCAATTTCGGAATAGTTCTCAATTGTCTATGAGGCTTTCAAGTTTGCAATTGTGGTTTTCTTTTAGACATTGATCATAAATCAAGGCAACACACAAAAACCATTTGCTCTCTTTGATGCTCATTTAAAATCAACTTGGAGTATAAATATATTCGACATATGATTTTTGTTTTTGCACTGAAAGTTGCAATGGATATTGAAAATTCAAGAAATAGAGGTGTAAAAAAACATTGGCATTATGTTATTGTAAGATAATGATGAATGTGGCTACATCATGGACTCTTGACAACCATACAATTTTCCAGCTGTATATTGTGTTATACTATGTAAAAGAAGAAGAAATACACATTCCAAAATCTTTTTCCAATCTGCACCAAAAAAAAAAAAACATGACCAAATAAAGAAGGCAACATCGTCCAATAACCATGAGAAACGCACAAAATAAATTAGCCAAGCAAAAACATAAAGGTCAGAGAAAGAACGGTAGAACACACAGATTGTCAAGGGATTCTGGATATAAAAAATGTGCTGCAACATATATACCACCAATTGCCTCATCAAAGTTCTCTAGCTTTTCATGTGCCTCTGCTCTTCTAACTTCTAAGCAAAACTTTGATGTAACTGGGGTTTAGTTCTAATGCTTTTGAACTTTCATTGACTGTCTCATCAAACTTTCCCTGAAAAAATATCAAAGTGATTATTAATTGGTACTTTTTGCTGAAAATTATGTCTAGCCTTATAATTAAAATGGCAACAACTATAAGGAAATTCCTACAAAGTTCCCTAAAATTGGCAAATGCAGCATCAGGGATTTTGGGATCGGCCGCTGCGATCTTGTATATAGGGATGCATCACCTGAACATAACCTCAAGGTCAACTGGTCAAGGCTCCACAGATGTTGATTATACCGTTATCAAATTAATGATCAAATTGTATATGCAGTGACATCAATGTCACTGCATGGATTACCTTCCAAAGAATGGATTGAACAACGTATTTAGTGGATGTTAGTCCGTATTTCCATCTTAAGAATGTTTGTGTTATAGGGTTTAACTGAATCCTGCATCCGGGTTGGCAGTTAACTTTACGTGCATATTCACAAACAAAAAGGGTTGATTCCTCTTTATTAGTCCATGCTTGTCCTGCTAAATAACAGCCTGAACATTGTCCAGGAGTGAGCTTAAGACAATTCGTCCAACCTTTAACCGTTTCGTCGATGTGGGAAGCAGACTTTTTACTGCAATGGATAAAACATTTGTTGAAATCGGTGCTGATGCTAACCAAGCTCCAATCTGAAGCATTCTTGACACTATTTCGTTTCTGCTTCCACCTATTTGCAACAAAAAGTAACACAAAATTCAAGGATTTTGATGAGAAATGGATTGGTTCTTCAAAATTGTTGCTCTGAAATGCTAATGCTAGAATAAGAAGACGCAGTTTCTTCCGTATGGAACTCGTTTACAGCTTCAAGAAGCGCAGATGGCAAAATTGATGATTCAGCAAATATAGAACCAATTTAAGACATCCCAAGCATCAGTGCGTAAACTGCACATGCATAAGAACGAACCAATACCCCAGAATACCCATTCTCAGGACTCAATTTTCCATAGCAGAAGACATCTCCAATTTGATATTTTCAGAGAAACATGAATTTCAGAGAAAATGAGCCGGTGATAATCATAGGAGCATTTATCTATCTACTTCTGCTTTGCCTTGAATGTCTACAGCTATCTTTACTTCTGCTGCGTCATGGAGTTTCTGGGTGGTGGAGGAGTTGAGTCTTTTTTTTTTTCTGTCGGGCGGATGAGGCGGCTGTGATTGTGGTTGCACGGACGGAAAAATTTCAGCAAAATGATTAACATGGGGTATTTTTGGGTGTTCATATTATTTTTGTCCTTATAACCAATTAAGATTTAGGTGTGTCCTAAGTGTTTAATTAAGTACTCAAACAAGTCCTTATAAACAAATACTCATTCATTAAAATATTATCACATTTTTTTTTATGGAGGGGGATGTTATCATAGTTTTTTTCAAAACAAAAAAACAAAATAAAAATTGTTATCATAGTTAAATATTAATTATATGAAAGAAAAATAAATAAATCCTTCAATTAATGAAAAACATGAGATACTCTTTATATCTTATAAGGACAAAATCCTAAATTTATTTCGACAATTTCGCATAATTTTTATCTGAATACGAAAATCGGTGAATCCTTTTTTTATGAATTTCGACAAGTAAATTTTGCGTGTTCGAAAATCGGTGAACGACAAAAGAAAATTAGTGAATTTCGACGGTGAATTTGTGAATTTAAACAAAGTGAATTTAACACAAGTGAATTTCGACGGTGAATAAATACTTTATGCAAAAGTTTCAAAAACATACGCTGATTGAAATATTTTCGTCCACACCCTCATTCCCCCAAAAAATACCACTATTGAATAGATTTCTATTGATTTAAGACATACCTAATATTGTATATGACGATACTCAAAATCGCCATAGATGTAATCGAAGTTGAAATGTTTGAAATTTTCTAAACTCAATATAGCCGAGATGTAATCGGGTTGAAATTCGGGTAAATGAACTTCGTGAGGATAACCCAATAATATGTGGATTTGTGAGGATGATGATACTCAAAATCGCCGGAGATTAATGAGGGAAATTAATGAATTGAGGTCGTGGATAGGACAACAACAATTATGAATGACTAACTACGTTCCTATAGATTTTTGGATCAAGCTTTAACGCAGTTTTAAATTTGTGAAGATGAAGAATATTAAAAGCCCGTTTTTCACTCAATTTTAGTTAGAATGGGTCGACGGAGAGAATCAAGGAAGGGTTACAACATTGGCCTAATGCGTAACCGCTGTCATTTGAGGTCGATTTGACTTGCCCAAGCTATGAAGTGAAAACATTCAAAATAAGGCTAGAATAAAATCGAACCGATATAATGATCGTATGTCGACTTAAATTGAGTCGTGCAATGATTAGACAAGTTTACCGAAATCATAAGTTAAATCAAACCCGATATAGATATATTTTCGGCCCATTAACGGAGACGACTCATTTACGGTCGAAAACCTTATGAGTGCCGTGTAAATATCTCAATGACAAAACCCACTCTCGACACGAGTTGGTAAATGTAAAACAAGTTATACGTTCGAGAAGAAAAGAGAGGTCAATCTATAATTAACTAAATAATTTATTATATGAAAGAAAAATAAAATAAATCCTTCAATAAAAAATAATGAAAACACATGAGATACTATTGAATAGATTTCTCATTGTTATAATTTAAGACATATGTAATATTGTATATCAAACGATACTTGAATATCGCGTCGGTGAACATAATCTCAGGAGATGAGATGTAATAGCAAAAGAAAGCGTGTGACTTTTATTCTCTAAACAAGCAAAAGAATATGTAGAAGCGGTTGTTGGCAAAATTTTGACAAAGAATAGCTTGAAGAATGAATACGTGAGATGATGACGTCAATCACTTTTTGATGTTTTATTCATCGAAAAGTTTGAAATGGGAGTTCGGTCATTCATACAATCCATAATTAACAATTCATTGCATCATAGAACTACTGGTCTGAAGATCCTTCAAGTAAGAGGGTAAGAGTTCAAAAGAAACATTATGGGCCTGGAAAATCTAAGAGATAAATAATAAATTACGAGACATGCTAAAAACACAACGAATATTGACATGTGTGAGAGCGGTCACCGTACACATGACACTCATCATGCCTCACATAGAGTGGTAAAGGCCATGTCAGTATATGGGATGACATGGGCTCATCTCGATATCATGCCTCAACCAGCAAGGTCCATATTTAGTACAATGCATGCCACGCTTATATCATTAACCGGCACGACATATGTTATCCTCTGTCAAACATGGCACGGGTCTCCTTCTATCACTTATAAACGGCAAGATGCAAGACGTCTACGGTCTCTTATTACCGACGTCGTGTAGGTCACCTCTGTTAGTTATGCTCAATACAATACAGTTCATCCTTAACCTCAAGCAACGATTACATTCTCTTCAATGATCATTCCGAACTTCACGCAAACATTACTCCACGATAATAAATGCTATGGTGATGGCTCTGAATTTACGTTTCGTTATATCCCGAGCCATAACTGCCCCATAACATGCTTCATTAAATCAATACATGGTATACTCCATTGACCCCGAATTTAGTGCATCATAGTTCACTCCCCTATAAGGGATAGATATATAAAGGATCATCATCCTCAATTACAAGGTACGCACATAATACACTTGCAATACATTCCCGTATACTTTCTTAATAGAAATTCCTTTATCTATATTGACTTGAGCGTTAGAATGCCCCTTAGAGGCAAGCTCCGGGGACCTATATCTCTTTTGTATGTTTTGCATGCCCACTTTCAAATCCACTCGAAAAATTTATTTGGATCATCACTCAGAGGACCATTTACTCGAATATCAACTCAAATAAGCCAAACGATTCCAGGCAACGTCAAATATCCTTCAATGTACAATATTATTATGGAGTAAAGATAAAAATAGAGCCTATGTGTGTAATGAAAATATTATTTCCATCATCAACCATGATGTCTACACACTATCAAGAAGACACAGAGAAGATGACGGATCATCATAATGTGCTTGAAGAGGACGCAATGTCGGAGGACTAGATCGAATGAGAAAAAGTTGTCAGAGGAACCTTGTAAGAATTGCTCAATTTCTTTGAATGTCTTTGCACTTTGCACACTGGAAATACGCAAGTAGGGTTTTTCAGGGCAAAAACTCGATCCTACTGCATGAAAGAAAGTATTTTGTGAATGTTTCCATGAATTGGGAATAGTACGATGCGGAACGAACCAACACCGGGAGATGGATGTCATACAGCCGAATGAGTTGTAGCAAGACCAGATAAAGCATATGGTTGCATCGTAGACGGAAGCGTCTCATGATTAAGTAGCTTTTCATGGAGCTTTTCAAAATCAATAAGGGTGTCACGTGCATGAACTACCCTAGCCAATTCTTTATAGTCATCTCCCGAATTGTCCGAAATAAGTTTCACGAGATCATTTGGATCTATGGACTAATTCACCAGCTTTAGTTTTCACAACATGAAGATAATTTGAGATTGTTTGAATACCTTTTTGCATAGAATTGAGGTACTGTTTAATTTGTTTGATTTGGCTAAGAGAGGGCTTTGCATATGTATCATATAAAAAAGTCTGTGCCTCGGAGAAATCTTTGCTTGAGTGGTGAATGGAATGATATTTTGAGAAAGAGAAAAAATAAGAGCAATTAAGATGAGTTGATCATGTTTAATCCAAATGTAGTATGACGGATAAGATTGAGGACAAAGAGTAATTCCATGTTGCATAATCCACCCGTTAAATAGGAACACATTTATTATGCATGGATATATGTTGGATTGGTATGCACAGTTTTGACAACTTCACCCAGTTAAATAAAAACGATAAAGTACAATTTAGAAAGTAACTAAATGATTGTCATAATGATTAAAATATATGTCTAATCATTTATTACCTACAATAAAATTCTATGGTTTCACCATTCTTCCTATCATACTAATTAAATTGATTCTTAGATTAATCCATAAAATGTGTAAAATATACTGATCATTAACTCAAATGTTACTTTGTTTAACAATTGTGACTTTATAATTACTAAATTATATTCATAGCTAATATATAATAAACATAAAAATATGTACATGAAACCCACATGCTATGCTTTTTGCATGTATTCTATCAAAATAAGTTGTTTAGAGTAAGAATTTCGCAAAAGTTGCTTTAAAATATTGTAAACGTCCATATGTTTAATAGATAATTATTAATATGTTCTCATTATATGTTAAATACACAGTTTTGTAAATTCAGAATGCTTATTATTCTTAAAACTGTGATAATATATCGAAAACATGCATTTTTCAATTCAAAATCAAAATACTCCCTCCGTCCCGTAATATAAGTCTTTTTGGTTTTTTAATAGTGTTCCAAAATATAAGTCCTTCTCACAAAACAATATAATATTAAATGCATTGTTTTCACTTTCACACTAAACAGTGTAATATTATTAGTTAGTCCCAAAAAACAATACAATATTTTGCATTGAAATATTAAAAAACAACTCATTCATTATGTTTTCTTAAACCGTGTGAAATGGCCAAAAGACCTTATATTATGGGACGGAGGGAGTACTAAAAAAAATGTAAGATCATTTTTGTATAATAATTGATAATAACATATTTATATTTCATGAGGAATAAATACTTAATAAAATTTTAAATATTTTCTTATTTCAGATTTAAAAAGTTTCATTTAACTAAAACACGTGTATTTTACTAGTAAATTAAAAGAGCGAGTAAAAATATACTTTGATGGTGGCTGATAACATCTTCATTTTTTGTGGGGGCAGATGATTGGAACCCTCATAGGGTATTTTTTGGATGCAGATGGGCCGTTGCGTTGGGGTTGCCTACGTAATCCATTTAGAGAATGATATATATATATGTTAATTAGGCCACAAATATGTGTCAAACACTACAAGATCACAGAGCTAGGAAAAATGGGTTGAACGAGGGAAAACCACTCCACGATGAGGAGATTGGCTCCAGGATTGTTGCATAAGTGGAAGGAACGTTTTGACTATATCCTTACCGATCGAGCTTAGGGCTTTAAACGAGAGGTCAAAACAATTTAAAATTAAAGTCCCCCAATCAAGATGAAGCCAATATATATAAAGGAATATACCAAATAAGAACTCACTTCAATTCAACCGATAATAAATCCAAGTTTCATTTCTGATGCAAAAAAGAAACACAACGAAGCGAAGCTTAATTAATGAATACATTTTAAAATGGTCCAGGACGCTTTCAAAGCAAGTGTCGACACCATTTTAGATTTATTTCGATTAATTTGCTGTGACGGAAATCTTAAGATTGTTTTTACAATGCATGCCGATTCCACAGATAAAGAAATTGGTGCCTGCTTCCAATGTTACTTGATCGTTTCCCGAGCTAAACCGAGTGCCTTTGGGATTACATGAGTTATAGTCCGCTTCGCTCACTTTGATCACATTGTGGACGGTTGGAGGATATTTAAACACTGCCAAGAATACACAAAACGATAATTAATAGTACGTTTACAAGAGTATAATGATATATACAATCTCGTCTGTAGTGAGAAAAATCAAAAAATTATTTAAACATACCAAGCACATCTCCTGCCTTGAAAGGTTTGCCCGCTGGCCACGAATTAACACCAAAATTCCAGCCTTTGTCATCTCCAACGTTAAAGGTCGTTGCTCTTACAATGTTAGAAGTTAGAAACCCATAAAGAAAAAGTGTCATAAAAAAAACAACTTTAGCCATATTGAATATATGTATTTTTCAATTCAAGGATATCAGAACTTAGAATGAAAGAATATGTGAATTTTCACTATGACGATGTTGCCTTTTATAGGATTTTTGGGATAGCCCTGTATTTACTGAACATTATTTTTCTTTCCAATGAGATAATACTACACGTTTTGCAGATTCATAATATTTTCGGGAAAAAAATTTCCTTACATATGCCAATGACACCATGTAAGATTTGTTTCTTTAAACTACGTACACTTGTGAATTGCTATTCATGTAACATGAATTTTATGGCTGTCCTTGACCGAAAAAAAATGGACCACCGTGTCATGGTGGTTTCCTTTTATAAATAGGGGTCCACCATAGATTTTTTTTCACTCTTATTGGTTTGACACGCGTACCAAGTAGTTTTGGTTCTGAACCATTCTAAAATCCATGAAAACCTTCTTGGTTTAAAATTAATGCCCATAACATTGATCATTGATTTGTGCATGTGTGTTTATTTAGGAAATTTTTGTTTCTCTTTTCAACATTTTGTGTTCTAATTTTGCTAGTAAAGGTGCGATTGTGAATCTTTGTTAGTTCTTATGTGCTATGTGCATAGTTGCGTTATTGTTGAAGTTTCTTAGTATCTTTAAGTTGGATAATGATAGGTATACCTCCAAAAGTCTACATAAAGTTTACACCCAACATCATCTCGCGGTTGTGAGTATTTCCATGTGTTTTTTTTTAATTTTTTTTTAATTTTCTTTGAAAATAAAAAATGAATGGTGAGATGAACGACGGTGTAAACTCTATGTAAACTTTTGGAGGTACACCTATCATTATCCCTTTATGTTTACTTTGAGTTAGGTTTTGTATGCAAGTCTAGTAGTGTCTATGGGCCTTTAAGAGCAATCAGATTTGAGATACCTGATTACGACCTGTGTGGTCTTTGGTTGGTTTAGGTGATTCTGTCAAGTTTGGATAGTAGAAACTGCTTTAGTAGGCTCATTGATTCCAAGTATTGTTGGTAAATAGTTTGTTAAAGTGTAATTGTTCAGTTGTATTGTAATTTAAAGAGTTGTAAATTTTTTGTCCAAAATGTTTAATTTGATTGGTGTGGCTTTGCGTTTTGAGATTTTTCATTGGCTTCTCCTAAAAACCAACAAGTCTGAACTGTGTTGATCTCCGTGTAATTATCTTTCGGCATTTGATTATCATTGTACTTGAATCTTGAGAGTCTAAACTACTTGAAATCTTGTATGTGTAGTAGTGTAGGGATTTATTTGCTTATTCTTGATACACACTTAGGTGATTAAGCATCTAGTCTATATCTATATCTATACTCTCGAAATAAAAGTGCGATGAGGTGTTTCTTCCAAAAAGTGTTTTCTACTTTCGGTGTTTCCTCCAAAAAGTGTTTCTTACCTTCGCTCTTTCCCCCTAATATTTAGTACTAATTAAAATTAAAATACAATATTAAATAATATACATGGATACTAAAACACTGTTGATTTATCAAAATAGTGTACACATAAACCAAGTAGCTTGCCTCAAGTGGTAAGTGACTTAAGAATGCCTAGGAAATTCACCGGTTCGATTCTCTCGAGGCGACATGTTGAAAAAGCTCTTGGCCAGACCTTACCCCTGAGTAAGAGTCAAACTCTACAGGCACGACCCGGGCCGAACGCTAGATTGGTCGGGCCAGTGGATTCGGATATTGAGGGATTTAAAGAAAAAAAATACTGTACGCATAGATAAGTATTGATTTTCCAACCCAATAAACAACCTAAAAGTAAATAAAAAAAATTAAAAAAAACAACAAAAAACAAAATAAATTTAAAGGGCGTGAATCAATCCACTATAATATTATCGAGGGATGTACACGGATACGGATTATTCGAAAATCGAACCGCAAATCGAAATTCATTTGGTACCCACCACCAATTCCATAAACGCCGAGATACTATTTTCGGTTCGGTTAGAACAAAGAAATCAACATAACAAATCTACGAAAGGAGGAGGATTAAGGTTGTGGATAACTCTATAAATTATCCGTAATCAAACAACAAACAAATAAAAAGACTAAAGATCCATTAACCGAAATTGAATAGAATATCGTAACCGCAATATCTATTATTAACCTATATAATAGATAGTATAGTTAACTAGTTTTTTAACCAAAATATTATTAACGTTTATGAAAAATTGCATATAACCTAACCATTGTCCGAACAATTTTTTTAACCGAATTAAAAAATCGAATAAAAACCAAACCGTTTATAACATAATTGATATATCAAACCCGCCAACGATCTTATGGATCCACGGTTAACCCGAACGGGAAAGCAAAAAGCACGGAAAGGTCTTCGGAGCCTCCCCCGCATATACATATGCCGAAGCGGGCCGAGAAGCCACCTAACCCGTCAGACTCTACTCAACGCTAAGGATTGGGGCCGAACTCGCTGCCTCCTATCCGCAGTCCGTCAGATCGGACTATGCCCACACTACAGGGCAATCAGGACTTAAACATGACAAGGGCTAGACAAGCTCAGAACGGGGCCAGAAGTTGGACCCGCACCAAGTGAAGCCGCCAAGATAGCTGTTCGATGTAGCTAGGCATGTAAACGAGCCGAACCCTACCGAACCATGGAGTAGTTCGGTTCGGCTCGAACATGTTCGAATACATGGCTCGATTCGGCTCAAAATTTTCGAGCCTAAAATATCAGGATTCGGTTCGGCTCGAACTTAAAAAAAGGGAAAAAATTCGGTACTATTCGGCTCGAACAGTTCAAATAGTTCGAACATGTTCGGTCCGAAAATTAAAAAATACCCAATAAATAATTCTAGTTCAAAAATACATGTCCAAAACCAAAATAATACATTACATGTCCTAAAAATATAACATAACATGTCCAAAATGTTCAAGGCCCTATTCCAAAATATAACATAACATGCCCAAAAATACCCTGCAACTCTACGAGCCGAACATGTTCGAACATGTTCGGCTCGTTTGTCCGAATACCAATTTCCAAGGCCCTATTCTACGTTTGATGATACGAGCCGAGCCCCGAACCGAACTTTTTCGAGCCGAACACGCCGAATCGAATCGAACTTTAAGGCTCACTTACAGGCCTAGATGTAGCTATATTGTAATCATGATTAATTATGTCGCGTCATAGTTAATTATGTCTTGTCGTCATTAGCGTAATCGTCATTAGTCCGCTGCCTATAAATAGGGGCAATTATGTTCAGAGTACCATCGGGGCGATAAGGAGATCAATTGAGTTGAAAATAGAGATCGAGAATAATAATGAAGATAAAGTGTGACGTTTGTGAGAAAGAAGAGGCAATGATTTTCTGTGCCTCAGATGAAGCTGCCCTTTGCAAAGCTTGTGATAATGTTGTTCATCTTGCTAACAAGCTCGTTACCAAACACATTCGTCGTCCTCTTCTAACTACCTCGTTCAAAGACGCCGCCCCTACTCTTTGTGATATTTGCCAGGTAAAAATAACATTAATTACCTACCTTGTTTTAGTGGTTGTGGTTGTAATGTTACCCGTTCGTGTTTGTATATATATATATGTGTGTGTGTGTTTTGACCAAATAAACATGTGTGTGAAGTATATAACTATATATGTTGCACTTGATGTATAACAGGAGAGAAAGGCTATGGTGTTTTGCCGCGAAGATAGAGCCCTTTTCTGCATTCAATGCAACACTTCCATTCACGAAGCCAACGTCAATACGCAAAATCACAGTCGGTTTCTTCTAACGGGAGTCGAGCTAATTTCTTCGGTTTCTAAATCTTGTTTGATTCCAAATCGACATCATATGGTACCAGGACTGATTGAGCTTCGAGTAGAAGCTGCTCCAGTTCAGAAATGTCTATACAAAGTTGTTGCAATATTATGCCCACCACCAACCACTCATCAACCATGTTAATCAGTACTACTTCTGAACCTAATACCAGCTGGCGCAGTTCGTACTGTATTAATTATAGCAATAATCAGGAAAACCTGCAGGACCAGGGTTCTTCTTCTCCTTCAAGTTTCTTGGCTCAGAATCCTACAGAAAATTTGGCTGCAGAATGGCCTTTTGAAGATTTTCTTGATCCGTCGTGCTCAACGTATGAAAGTCTGCTGTTATAGTGACATACTCTGTGCTGTAACCGAGGTCTAAGTAGTTATGGATGCATATTATGACTCAAGTTGTAAGGCGTTACAATGCGTGTAAAATAGTTTGAATTAACGTTTTTTTTTTTTTGAAGAAAAGTTTGAGTTAACGTTAGATGTTCAAATATGATTGACTATTTTAAATAATGTTGAGGAAAGAGAAGCCTTTGGAAAGCACTGATAAAGACACGCTTTTCCGTGCAGAATTTCTACAGCTAGAAAGGATATTTGCTTACTTTGCGTAAAGGAAAATGATGAAGGTCCCGAAAATGGGTATCACTCATCCCCGACTATGTATTTGTATGGTCTAGGATTTTAGTTTTTCTTTTTCTTTTTTTTAATCCAAAGTGTATGTTTCAAAAAAGTTCGGGGGACAACATCGGTGCAAGAAAGGTGTGCCTCCATCACCTTTCGTAAAGGAAAATGATGAAGGTCCCGAAAATGGGTACCACTCATCTCCCGACTATGTATTTGTGTGGTCTAGGATTTTAGTTTTTTTTTTAATCCAAATTGTATGGTTCAAAAAAGTTTAGGGGACAACATCGGCGAGGCGGATCCCCTACGGTACACATGGTAAGGTGCAAGGTGTTGTGCATCATTCCCGTCGGAATTTTCGACGGATCCGTCTAAATTTTCGACGGGACGGATCTTTTTAAATTTCGACGGATCCGTCGAAAATTCCGACGAGAATGGTACACAACACCTTACACCTTACCATATGTATCGTAGGGGATCCGCATCCCAACATCGGTGCAAGAAAGGTGTGCCTCCATCACCTTTCCTAGGGAAAATGGTCTTTATTCATAAGTCTACCGATATATATACTTCAAGATTGAGGAGGACTAATGTATCCTTACCGAATGTGTTAAAAATAAAGAGATTGGACAATGATTATTCTGTTTATTTAGTCTTTTAAAGACAAGACTGTAAATTAAAAGAGCAAGTAAAAATATACTTTGATGGTGGGGGACCAAGCCGTCATAGTTTTTTTTAGGGGGAATGAGGGAGAAGGACAAAAATATTTCATCAATCGATTGAAGTAGAAGGACGAGTTTTTGAAACTTTTGCATAAAGAATACAAAACTATTTATTCAATTTGTCGAAATTCACTTGTGTTCGAAATTATTGTTTAAATTCACCGACGAAATTCAATTTTGTCGAAATTCACTAATTTTCAAAATTCATCGTCGAAATTCACTAATTTTCGGGATTCACCGTCGAAATTCTGTCGAAATTCACCGATTTAGGGATTCTGGGGAGATTCACCGATTTTCGGGATTTTTGTTTGTCCTTCTCGCTATATTTAAAAATTATGCATTGTCCTTCTCCCTATAAAAAATATGTAGTTGTCATTGTTCCTTTTACTTAAAAATATTTCGGTGATATCCTTCTATATATAAGATAAGAAAAGAAAAGTTGTTGTTTGACACTTGACAATGATTATTCTGTTTATTTAGTCTTTTAAAGACAAGACTGTAAATTTTTTTATTGTTGCGTTTGATAGTTTTTTTTTATACTTATTTGGGCTAGGGAACGTAATCCATTTAGAGCATGATAACCTTTCCTTCTATATATATAAGAAAGGAAAAGTTGTTGTTGTTTGACACTAGTTTTTTTTTTATTGGTTGATCATTTTACTGTTTATCGGCAAACCCGGCTCAGTTTTTTTTTTATTATTATATTATATTCTTTATTTTACTGTTTATGGGCAGGCCAGCCCATAAATATTTTTTTTTTTTTTTTTTTGAGAAGAAGGGTCTGAGTTAAATTATTCTATTTTGGAGGACTCAATTGTATCACATTTTAATATGTGAGAAAAGTTGTTGTTAGTGACACTTGTTTTTTTTTATTGGTTGATCATTTTACTGTTCATCGGCCTAGAAATCTGACCCAGGTTTTTTTTTTTTTTTAATATATTATTTATTTTTCTTGTTCGTAGGCAGGCTGCCACGAAATGTTTTTTTTTTTTTTTTTTTTTTTTTTTTTTTTGAGAAGAAGGGTCTGAGTTAAATTGTTTCATTTTGGAGGACTCAATTGTATCACCTTTTAATGTGTGAATATATGTAATAAATGTATGACTATTTTCAAAATATAAGGCGCGACTTGATTTCGCCGACACGATCTTTGTATCATGCCAAAACAATTTTGTTGACGTTTACATGAAATATTATAAATGTTTTAAAATAAATTCATTTCATAAAAAAACATATCTTTGTACATGGCGATATGACTATTTTCAAGATATGAGTCAACAACATGTTTTTTCAAGATATAAATCAACAACATGTTGCCTACACTATCTTTATATCATGCTTAAAAATATTTGGTTTGATGATTACATGAAATATTAAAATTCATGAAATGATTTATTTTTTTTTTGTAAAAAAACATTTTTTTTTCTTTCCTATCTAAATAAGAAATGAAAGGGTATGCCACGTGGCACCCTCCCTTTTTTTTTTTCTCCCGGCTCCTCACCTGTATAAACCACCAAAAAATCATCTCTTCTACTCTCATTTGTTGCTTTTTGTGTTTCGGCCTTTTTTTTTTGTTATTTTGGACCGTCTGCTTTGTAAGGTCCGACATTGTAGAATTAATTTTTTTTTCCATAAAATGAAAATTGACCAGGATGAAATCAGATGGAATGAAATGAAAATCGATAAAACACGTGGTGGTGTGTAAGAGGAAAGTGATGTTAGGTAGGTGGTGGGTGGGGTGCGTTGGGTTGGGGTGGTGGGAAGGATAGGGTATAGTAAGATGAGTGGTAGGCACGGTAGGGTAGGGAGTTGTAAGGTAGAGTAGGATGGGGTGGTGGGTAGGGTAAGGTAGGGTGGGATGAGATAAAATAGGGTGTAATAGGCTTAGCTAGGATAGTGAATTAATATGTAGGTTGGGAGGTAGATTAAGGTTTGTAGGTAGGTAGAGAGGTAGGGTGCGGTAGGGTGTGCTAATGTAGGTGAGACGAGGTATGAGATGTAATGCGGTGATGTATAGTAGGGTAGGATGGTATGGTTGGATGATGTGGCGTAAGTTAAGTAAAGTTTGGTAGGTTGAATAAAGTACGTAATATGGGGTAATGTAGTAAGATAATATGTGGTAAGATAATGTGGTGTAGGGCATGGTGAGGTAGGATTGGATAGGTGAGTGTTAAAAAATGTTGGATAGGGTGCGGTTGGGTGATTGATAATGTGTGTAGTAGATAAGAAATAGTGTGTTGACTAGGGTAGAGTTGTGTGGTAGGTTGTGGTATCCGAAGGGAGATCGACGTAAAATGTTTTATTTTTCATTGTTGCGCTTAAAAATTGCGTTCTGAACGGTTCGTTACATGCTACATTCCTTCGTATTAATATCGTCAAATAAGTTAAAACTTATAGCATGGGCACTCCGTGCGTTGCACGGAGTCCCGTTTTCACTAGTATATATATATGTATGCGTTAATTAGGCCACAAATATGTGTCAAGACACTACAAGATCACAGAGCTAGGAAAAATGGGTTGAACGAGGGAAAACCACTCCACGATGCATGTAGAGGAGATTGGCTCCATGATTGTTGCATAAGTGGAAGGAACGTTTTGACTATATCCTTACCGATTGAGCTTAGGGCTTTAAACGAGAGGTCAAAACAATTTAAAATTAAAGTCCCCCGATCAAGATGAAGTATATATAAAGGAATATACCAAATAAGAACTCACTTCAATTCAACCGATAATAAATCCAAGTTTCATTTCTGATGGAAAAAAGAAACACAACGAAGCGAAGCTTAATTAATGAATACATTTTAAAATGGTCCAGGACGCTTTCAAAACAAGTGTCGACACCATTTTAGATTTATTTCGATTAATTTGCTGTGACGGAAATCTTAAGATTGTTTTTGCAATGCATGCCGATTCCACAGATAAAGAAATTGGTGCCTGCTTCCAATGTTACTTGATCCTTTCCCGAGCTAAACCGAGTGCCTTTGGGATTACATGAGTTATAGTCCGCTTCACTCACTTTGATCACATTGTGGACGGTTGGAGGATATTTAAACACTGCCAAGAATACACAAAACAATGATTAATAGTACGTTTACAAGAGTATAATGATACATACAATCTTGTCTGCAGTGAGAAAAATCAAAAAATTATTTAAACATACCAAGCACATCTCCTGCCTTGAAAGTTTTGCCCGCTGGCCACGAATTAACACCAAAATTCCAGCCTTTGTCATCTCCAACGTTAAAGGTCGTCGCTCTTACAATGTTAGAAGTTAGAAACCCATAAAGAAAAAGTGTCATAAAAAATACAACTTTAGCCATATTGAATATATGAAATTTTCAATTCAAGGATATCAGAACTTAGAATGAGAGAATATGTGAATTTTCACTATGACGATGTTGCCTTTTATAGGATTTTTGGGATAGCCCTGTATTTACTGCACATTATTTTTTTTTCCAATGAGATAATACTACACGTTTTGCAGATTCATAATATTTTCGGGAAAAAAATTTCTTTTCATATGCCAATTACACCATGTAAGATTTGTTTCTTTAAACTACGTACACTTGTGAATTGCTATTCATGTACCGGCGATTTTATGCGATCCTGGACCGAGAAAATGGACCACCGTGTCATTGCGGTTTCCTTTTATACATAGGGGTCCACCATAGATTTTTTTTTTTTCACTCATATTGGCTTGACACGCGTATCCAGTAGATTTGGTTCTGAACCATTCTAAAATTTGTGTTCATGTACACTGATGAAGATTTGTTATCCTTGAAAGCCTTCTTGGTTTAAAATTAATGCCCATAACATTGATAATTGATTTGTGCATGTGTGTTTATTTAGGAAATTTTTTCTCTTTTCAACATTTTGTGTTCTAATTTTGCTAGTAAAGGTGCGATTGTGAATCTTTGTTAGTTCTTATGTGCTATGTGCATAGTTGCGTTATTGTTGAAGTTTCTTAGTATCTTTTAGTTGGATAATGATAGGTGTATCTCCAAAAGTCTACATAAAGTTTACACCCAACATCATCTCGTGGTTGTGAGTGTTTCTATGTTTTTTTTTTTTTAATTTTCTTTGAAAATAAAAAATGAATGGCGAGATAAACGAGGGTGTAAACTCTATGTAAACTTTTGGAGGTACACCTATCATTATCCCTTTATGTTTACTTTGAGTTAGGTTTTGTATGCAAGTCTAGTAGTGTCTATGGGCCTTTAAGAGCAATCAGATTTGAGATACCTGATTACGACCTGTGTGATCTGTGTTTGGTTTAGGTGATTCTGTCAAGTTTGGATAGCAGAAATTGCTTTAGTAGGGTCATTGATTCCAAGTATTGTTGATTAATAGTTTGTTAAAGTGTAATTGTTCAGTTGTATTGTAATTTAAAGAGTTGTAAATTTTTTGTCCAAAATGTTTAATTTGATTGGTGTGGCTTTGCGTTTTGAGATTTTTCATTGGCTTCTCCTAAAAACCAATAAGTCTGAACTGTGTTGATCTCCGTGTAATTTATCTTTCGGGATTTGATTATCATTGTACTTGAACCTGAGAGTCTAAACTAGTTGAAATATTGTGTGTAGTAGTGTAGGGATTTATTTGCTTATTCTTGATACACACTTAGGTGATTAAGCATCTAGTCTATATCTATATATATCTATACTCTCGTAATAAAAATGAGATGAGGTGTTTACCCTATAAAGTGTTTTCTATCTTCGGTGTTTCCTCCAAAAAGTGCTTCCTACCTTCGATCTTTCCCCTCTAATATTTAATATTAATTAACATTAAAATACAATATTAAATAATATACATGGATACTTAAAACACTGTTGATTTATCAAAATAGTGTACACATAAACCAAGTAGCTTGCCTCAAGTGGTAAGTGAATTAAGAATGCCTAGGGAAGTCACCGGTTCGATTCTCCTTTGAGGCGACATGTTGAAAAAGCTCTTGGCCATACCTTACCCCTGACTAAAAGTCAAACTCTACAGGCACGACCCGGGCCACACTCTGGATTAGTCGGACCAGTAGGTTCCGGATATCGGGGGATTTAAGAAAAAAAGACTGTATGCATAGATAAGTATTGATTTTCCAACCCAATAAACAACCTAAAGTAAATTAAAAAATTAAAAAAAAAACGAAAAAAAAAACGTTAAAGGGCCTGAATCAATCCACTATAATATTGTCCAGGGATGTATACGGATACGGATTATTCGAAAACCGAACCAAACCAAATTCATTTTGTTCAATTCGGTTCTGTTAATTACTATTTTTGGTTCGGTTTCAGTTAGTATTATAGAGTAACCGAAATTATCGGTTTGGTTGCCGATAACTGAATAAAAACCAAACCATTTATAACGTAATTGATATACCAAACCCGCCAGCGATCTTATGGATCCACGGTTAACCCGAACGGGAAAGCAAAAAGCACGGAAAGGTCTTCGGAGCCTCCTACCCGCATACACATAAGCCGAAGCGGGCCGAGAAGCGACCTAACCCGTCAGACTCTACTCAACGCTAAGGGTGGACGCCGATCTTGCTGCCTCCTATCCGCTGTCCGACAGATTGGACTATGCCCACACTACAGGGCAATCAGGACATAAACATGACAAGGGCAAGACTTGCTCAGTACGGGGCCAGAAGTTGGACCCACACCAAGTGAAGCCGCTAAGATAGCTGTTCGACGTAGCTATATTGTAATCATGATTAATTATGTCGCGTCATATTTAATTATGTCTTGTCGTCAGTAATCGTCATTAGTCCCTGCCTATAAATAGGGGCAACTATGTTCAGAGTACCATCGGGGCGATAAGGAGATCAATTGAGTTGCAAGTAGAGATCGAGAATAATAATGAAGATAAAGTGTGACATTTGTGAGAAAGAAGAGGCGACGGTTTTTTGTGCCTCAGATGAAGCAGCCCTTTGCAAAGCTTGTGATAATGTTGTTCATCTTGCTAACATGCTCGTTACCAAACACATTCATTTTCCTCTTCTGACTACCTCGTTCAAAGATGCCGCCCTTACTCTTTGTGATATTTGCCAGGTAACAATAACATTACCTATCTACCTTGTTTCAGTGGTTGTGGATGTAATGTTACCCGTGCGTGTGTGTATATATATGTGTGTGTGTGTTTTGACCAAATAAACATGTGTGTGAAGTATATAACTATATATGTTGCACTTGATGTATAACAGGAGATAAAGGCTGTGGTGTTTTGCCGGGAAGATAGAGCCCTTTTCTGCATTCAATGCAACACTTCCATTCACGAAGCCAATGTCAATACACGAAATCACAGTCGGTTTCTTCTCACGGGAGTCAAGCTAATTTCTTTGGTTTCTAAATCTTGTTTGATTCCAAATCCGACATCATACGGTACTAGTACTGATCGAGATTCGAGTAGTAGCTGCTCCAGTTCAGAAATGTCTATACAAAGCTGTTGCAATATTATGCCCACCACCAACTACTCATCAACCATGTTAAACAATACTACTTCTGAACCTAATACCAGCTGGAGCAGTTCATACTGTAATAATTATAGCAATAATCAGGAAAACCTGCAGACCAAGGTTCTTCATCTCCTTCAAGTTTCTTGGCTTTGAATCCCACATAAAATTTTGCTGCAGAATGGCCTTTTGAAGATTTTCTTGATCCGTCTGCTGTTATAGCGACTTTCATACGTAACCGAGGTCTAAGTAGTTATGGATGCATATTATGACTCAAGTTGTGGGGCGTTATAATGCGTGTAAAATAGTTTGAGTTAACGTTATATGTTCAAATATGATTGACTATTTTAAATAATGTTGAGGAAAGAGAAGCCTTTGGAAAGCAATGATAAAGATACACTTTTCCATGCAGAAATTCTACATCTAGAAAGGATATTTGCCTACTTTACGTAAAGGGAAATGATGAAGGTGTTGGATGTAATATCGCTGGACGGATCTAGATCCGCCTGATTACGCAGCGGAATAAACAAGAGGATCACGATCATATATATAATTAAACTACATAATTTTAGATCTACCTACAAGAAGGCGAGATCTACTTATCAATCAAAAGCGAGATCCAAAAGATTGATGAAGTCGAGATCCAATTTGAGATGCCACGATCTTCCGATGTGTATCTCCAAGCAACAACCGGTGGATGTTGATCCTTGATGCTTGACCTCCTTGATATGCTATCCGGAAAATCCCGAAGATTTTCCCAACTCGTAAAACCCTAAGCTTGGCCGAAATTCCTAGCTTATTTTGGTGTGTATATGTCGTGTATTGTGATGTTTTAAAAGGCTTTGGAGAACTCTCTTTATATAGGAGATAAATCCTTGTCCTCCAAGGATTTAATAATTAATACAAAATCAATTATAATAATCCTTTTCCATAAAATATACTCCTAGAATAATCTACAATAAATCTAGAATATTTAAGGATCAATCTAATATATTTTCCTTAATTAATTATTTAACAAAAATAAACAATTAATCACATGTCTTATAATTATCAAGAAAACTAATTGCTTAATAAATAACAAGACACAAAACACGCCAACCCTAGTCAAATAAGGCTAGCACACGACTTCTACACTATTGGGCCGAGTCCACGAAAAATGTCTTTTCCATGTATTTTATTATTTAGTCCAATAAATAATAAATCGCACATCAATTAAATAGTCCAACTACTTAATTATTATTTGAGGCTCAACGTCAAGAAACATATGCATGTTAGGAGCCACATCGGGGACCATGGACCTATACCCAGTAGCTACAATAAATTAAATAAAATTATTCATCGAACAAAACAATTCTTATTCAATATATTAATTCCGGGATTACGCCACCATAAACCCGAAACTGAACTCTATCGATTATAGATATATACTTACACTCTAATCACTGAGTCGATAAGCGTCCATTGATATAATCATTACATACGGATAAATCCTACATAGACTGTTCATTTTGATTCGGGATATTTTCGTAAACCCTTCTCAAAACATCTTATCCTTATTTACCATTAACCCCTAGTGATCAATTAGTTCATAACTAATATAATATGAATTGGGCCCATCGATAGTTTCTAGGATTAACAAATAAGGGATCTGTATGTCTATTTCCCGCAGGAAGGAATGGATTCTATATCTATGAAGTCACAGACTACTCACTCATTCCAGAATAGAGCCAACGAGAAGTGTTCAGATCACATGTATCCAAGTGATCCTTAACTAACACATCAAACCCTACTTTGAACCAAACAGTAGACTGTGATCACATCAGGATTGAGATTAATCCATATATGATCATCTTGTGATTCGATAAGATTTCTCGATCACGGAATTATATCGAGAATTCAAATCAAATCGGTCCGGTCTATATGATAGAAATCATATATAAATGCCCCACTAGGTACCCTATACCGACGGTCCGGATAAGACGGTCACACCGTTAAGTGTTCTGGGCGCATTATTGGTATATTAATCATGAGACCCATACTCTGATTAAATTCACCACGGACTAACTAGTTTTAAGCATACCATCACTAACTCAATCCTCGTGCGTATGCTATATACTGAGTTATGTGATTACATACCGATATACTTAGGGTTATCAGCAGTGTATAATATAAGCATAAATGCAAATAATAAAATGAATATATAATTCGGTCATTTATTTAAATAAAACAAATACAAAATTGTTTTTCGGGCACTACATCTAACACAAGGTCCGAAAATGGGTACCACTCATCCCCGACTATGTATTTGTGTGGTCCAGGATTTTAGTTTTTCTTTTTCTTTTTTTTAATCCTAAGTGCATGGTTTAAAGAAGTTCGGGGGACAACATCGGTGCAAGAAAGGTGTGTCTCCATCACCTTTCGTAAAGGAAAATGATGAAGGTCCCGAAAATGGGTACCATTCATCCCCCGACTATGTATTTGTGTGGTCCAGGATTTTTTTCTTTTATTTTTAATCCTAAGTGTATGGTTCAAAAAAGTTCGGGAGACAACATCGGTGCAAGAAAGGTGTGCCTCCATCACCTTTCATAAAAGAAAATGATGAAGGTCCCGAAAATGGGTAACACTCATCCCCCGACTGTGTATTTGAGTAGTCCAGGATTTTAATTTTTCTTTTTCTTTTTTAATCCCAAGTGTATGGTTCAAAAAAGTTCGGGGGACAACATCAGTGCAAGAAAGGTGTGCCTCCATCATTGATGATGCCGAAAAAGTCATCAATATAATTGAGTGAATATAAAGGTGGATATCTGGCTATATAGAGAGCGTATGGAAGTGGTGGTGCTTGGCGGTGCAAGATGAAGATCTTCAAGAGCAAGATGAGGGGAGTGTTGGTGTTTATGAGCTGGGCCTGAAGAGGCTGCCTACGTACCCTTTGTAAGGGATCAAGCCATGCGTAGTTCTGGGAATGAAGTCCCCTCTCTTTGTGATGAAGGTGATGTGGGTATTTATAGAGTTTTGGAGCTAGCCAGCTGGCGAGAGCATGACAACTAGCAAGTCGTCGGGCTGAGAGCCTAGCAGTCTACTGAGAGCCTTGCGGTCTGCTGAGAGCCTAGCGGTCTGCTGAGAGCCTTGGCGGACTCGCTGAGGGACTTGCGGCCTCGATACGGGCCTTGCGGATTGAGAGCCTTATCTTGTCTTTATGTTGGTGGCTTTGAACTCCGGCGGATCTAATGTCCTCGGGTTCACGGGCCGGCCCCTAGTCTGATGGCATCGCATAGGACCAAAGGATTGGAGTGGGGCCGACGCCTTGCGAGTTCGCGGATTGTGGTGGACAATGGCTTAATCCATTGTTTTAGGGGTCGGATGGACCCGAATAAAGATCCACGGGATGAATTACGATTTAGGCATATATCAATCACCTTTCGTAAAGGAAAATGATGAAGGTCCTGAAAATGGGTACCACTCATCCCCCGACTATGTATTTGTGTGGTCCAGGATTTTAATTTTTCTTTTTCTTTTTCTTTTTTCAATCCTAAGTGTATGGTTCAAAAAAGTTCGAGGGACAACATCGGTGCAAGAAAGGTGTGCCTCCATCACATTTCGTAAAGGAAAATGATGAAGGTCCCGAAAATGGGTATCACTCATCCCCCGACTATGTATTTGTGTGGTCCAGGATTTTAGCTTTTTTTTTAATCCTAAGTGTATGGATCAAAAAAGTTCGAGGGACAACATCGGTGCAAGAAAGCTGTGCCTCCATCACCTTTTGTAAAGGAAAATGATGAAGGTCCTGAAAATGGGTACCACTCATCCCCCGACTATGTATTTGTCTGGTCCAGGATTTTAGTTTTTTTTTCTTTTATTTTTAATCCTAAGTGTATGGTTCAAAAAAGTTCAGGAGACAAGATCGGTGCAAGAAAGGTGTGCCTCCATCACCTTTCGTAAAGGAAAATGATGAAGGTCCCGAAAATGGGTATCACTCATCCCCCGACTATGTATTTGTGTGGTCCAGGATTTTAGTTTTTTTTTCCTTTTTTTAATCCTAAGTGTATGGTTCAAAGAAGTTCGGAGGACAACATCGGTGCAACAAAGGTGTGCCTCCATCACCTTTCGTAAAGGAAAATGATGAAGGTCCCGAAAATGGGTACCACTCATCCCCCGACTATGTATTTGTGTGGTCCAGGATTTTAGTTTTTTTTTTCTTTTATGTTTAATCCTGAGTGTATTGTTCAAAAAAAGTTCGGGAGACAACATCGGTGCAAGAAAGGTGTGCCTCCATCACCTTTCGTAAAGGAAAATGATGAAGGTCCCGAAAATGGGTACCACCCATCCCCCGACTATGTGTTTGTGTGGTCCAGGATTATAGTTTTTCTTTTTCTTTTTTTTAATCCTAAGTGTATGTGATGATGCCGAAAAAGTCATCACCTTTGATTGAATGGGTGTAGCGGTGGATATCTGGCTATAAAAAGTGTGAGGAAGCGGTGGTGCTCAGCGGTGAAGGTGGTGGTGCTCGAGAACAAGATGAAGATCTTCCAGTGCCATATGAGGGGTGGGTGTTTGGTTTTTAAAACCTAAGGGAGAGTTAGAAAATTTGATTGAAGAAAAATTTAAAGGTTTAAAAATAAATACTTTAGATCATGATATGTCTAATACAATTGGAACTAGTAGTCATAATGACACGGTTAAGTTTGAAATAAACAGACTTAAAAAATATGTCGATCGTCCTACTCAGCCTAATTATTATTATAGAAGACCTTCCCCTATGGATACACTCCATGAGGAACAAGAATATGTTATTAATAATAGTTATTCAGGTAAAAATATTTATGAGTGGAATCTTGATGGTAACGCTGATAAACAAATTTATAGTATGATACATAGAATGTTAATGTATAGTACTATATGTAAATCTATAGGTAATACTGATAAGAATATTGCAAAAATGATAATTGCAGGTTTCACTGGCCAATTAAAAGGTTGGTGGGATAATTATTTAAGTTTAACTGATAAAGATTATATTTTAAATACGGTTAAACAAGAAAATAATAATGTGGTAGAAAATGTGGTTTATACTTTAGTAACTACAATACTTGAACATTTCACAGGTAGAATTACTGATAATTGTGAAAATATTCGTACTTTACTACAAAATCTTAGATGTAAAACATTGACTGATTTTCGATGGTATAAAGATACTTTTTTAAATAGAGTCATGGAATTACCAGAAAGTAATAGCTCTCATTGGAAATCCAAATTTATTGATGGATTACCTTATCTTTTTGCAGAAAAGGTTAGGAAAAATTTAAGAAAAGATTTTCTTAATATACCTTATGAAAATTATACATATGGTAAATTAATAGGTACTATTATACAAGAAGGTTTAGCCCTTTGCAATGAAATAAAATTAAATCAACAAATTAAAAGACAGAATTTATCTGAAAAATCACAATTAGGTAGATTTTGTGATCAATTTGGTATGGATATGCCATCTTCTTCTAAAACATCTTTAAAAGATAGGAAGAAAGATAAATCAGAAAAATCTTTAGATCCTTTTTATAAAGGGAAAAAGAAAAAGAAATTCTCTAAAAAGAAATTAGAAAAAAGAGAATTTAAGAGAAATAATAAAACAGATAAAACCTGTTTTAAATGTGGTAAGATTGGCCATTATGCTAATCGTTGTAAATTAAAGAAAAAAATTGATAATTTACAAAATGATGAACTTAAATTAAGTCTTTCAAAAATACTTCTTAACTCAGAATCAGAAAAATCTTCTTCTGATAGTTCTGATGAACAATCTTTTGATAATAATTTATCAGAATTAATTAATGAATCTTTAAGTTCTTCGGACACAGATACGTGTTGTAAATCATGTGTACAAAATGTTCAATGTATTAAACATGATAAGGAAGAAGGAGAAGAATTTTATAAAATTCTTTCACAATTTAAAGATTTAGAAATAAATGTTTTAACTAACAATAATATTTTTGAATTTCTTAAATTAATTAAAGACCCTGAGCTTCGATCTCAGTTAATTGATAATATTCAATCAGATCCATCAACTTCCAATTTTGATGAATCTAAAGAAATTAAAAGTTCTCAGGAATCATATTCTATGAATAATGTTTTGAAAATGTTAAAAGATAGACAATCTGTGGAAAAACCAACCACAATTAATGAACTCTTAAAAGAAATAACTTATCTCAAACAGGAGATAATAAAATTAAAAAATTATAATAAGAATCTTGAAGATAGAATTTCAATTCTGGAATATCAAAAAGTTAATTCTAATGATAAAGCTAGTTCTAGTTTACCAGATTTATCTTCTATATTAGAACAAGATAATTTTTTAAATAAATTAAATATTATCTTCTCTCAAAAATGGTATGTGAAAATTACTTTACTAATTAATAATTCATATAAATGTGAGTTAATTGCTTTGATTGATAGTGGTGCGGATATGAATGTAATCCAAGAAGGATTAATTCCCACACAATATTTTGAAAAAACTACAATGACACTTAGTCATGCGGGTGGTGAAAAACTTGATATAAAGTTTAAACTTCCAAAAGCTTATATTTGTACAAATAATACTTGTATTCCTACAAGTTTTTTATTAGTAAAAAATATGACTAGTCAAGTTATACTTGGAACACCATTTATTGAAAAATTATACCCTTTAACTAATATTAATGCTAAAGGTATAACAGGACATTTTGATGGTAAAGAAATAAAATTTGACTTTATCACTAGACCTATACCAAATGTTCTTAATCAAATTAAGGATCTTATAGATCATAAAAATTTACATTTAAATTTTTTAAAACAAGAAGTTAATATATCTTCGATAGATGAAAAGCTTTTAAATCCAAAGCTTAAAGAAAAAATTGATAATTTATTTCATAGATTTTCTATTGAAATATGTAGTGATCATCCTAATGCTTTTTGGGATAGGAAAAGACATATGGTAGAACTTCCTTATGTGGAAGATTTTGATGAAAAGAAAATTACGACAAAGGCTAGACCTTGTCAAATGAACTCAGAATATTTAGAGCATTGTAAAAAAGAAATTGAGTCTCTTTTACAAAAAGGTTTAATAAAACCATCTAAATCTTCTTGGTCATGTACTGCATTTTATGTTAATAAACATAGTGAAATTGAAAGAGGTGTACCTCGTATGGTTATAAATTATAAACCTTTGAATAAAGTTTTAAAATGGATAAGATCACCTATTCCTAATAAAAAGGATTTATTAGATCGACTTTATAATTCAATCATATTTTCTAAATTTGACTTAAAATCTGGATATTGGCAAATTCAAATTGATGAAAAAGACCAATATAAAACAGCTTTTAATGTTCCTTTTGGACATTATGAATGGAGAGTAATGCCATTTGGATTAAAAAATGCTCCTTCTGAATTTCAGAAAATTATGAATGATATTTTTATTCCTTATAGTGAATTTATTATTGTTTATATTGATGATATTTTAGTATTTTCAAAAACGATTGAAAATCATTTTAAACATCTAGATATTTTTAGAAAAATTGTAATACAAAATGGACTAGTTATATCTAAACCAAAGATGTCTTTATTTCAGACAAAAATTAGATTTCTAGGTCATAATATTGAAAAATGAAGTATTATTCCAATTCAGCGAAGTATTGATTTTGCTTCAAAGTTTCCAGACATAATTCTGGATAAAACTCAATTACAAAGATTTCTAGGCAGTCTAAATTATATATCTGCTTATTATAAAGATTTAGCAAAAGATTCGCTATCTTATATGATAGATTAAAAAAGGAACCAAAACCTTGGTCTGATCAGCATACTAATGCTGTAAAAATAATTAAAACAAAGGTAGCTAATTTACCTTGTTTAATGTTAGCTAATCCTATATGGGATAAAATAATTGAAACAGATGCTTCAGATATAGGATTTGGAGGAATTTTAAAACAAATTTGTCCAAATACAAAACAAGTTTATCTTGTTAGATTTCATTCTGGTAAATGGAATACCAGTCAAAAGAATTATTCTGCAGTAGCAAAAGAGATTCTAGCTATTGTTAAATGTGTTTTAAAATTTCAGGATGATTTATATAATCAGAAATTCCTTATTCATACAAATTGTAAATCAGCAAAATTTATGTTTAATAAAGATTTTAAACATGATGTTTCTAAACAAATGTTTGCAAGATGGCAAGCTCATTTAGCCCCTTTTGATTTTCATATTATTCATATAAAAGGTGAAGACAATAGTCTGCCTGATTTCCTAACTCGTGAATATTTGCAGGAATGAGTTCTACTTCCAGAGGAAGAGGGGGTTTTACTCCCTATCGTGGCAGAGGTGGACGAGGTAATATCCTTGTTCAGCATGGTAATAGGACATTAGTTTCAGAGAATATCTCTGGATCTTCTTCTAGTCAGAATAATAATTCTGATAAATTATACCAAGAATTCTTGGAATATAAGAAAATGAAAGGAAAGGCTAAAGCCACTGGGGAAATACCCTCATATGCGAATGTGGTAATATCAGAAGAAGAAGATATAACTTCTTACCAAGAAAATGATAAACAAGGAATTATATTCCTTATTGAATATGATGATTATATCAAAAAGAAAAATGACCCATGGTCACTCATGGAAAAATATTTGGATAATAATCCATTTACAGCGACTGCATATAAGCATCGATCATATTATGAAAATATTTTAAAAGCTTCTGAATGTGAAATAACACATTTCATGGCTAATGATCAGAAGGAATATACCTTCAGTAAAATTATTATAAAAAGAATTTGTCTTCCAAATGAATGGGGATTATCTTTATTCAAAGAAAAAGAATATCTTTTTCAAGAAAAAAATATTGCTATATAATATAATTATTGGGATTATATCCAAGCCTTTACAAATGTTTTCTTATATGAAAATAGAAAGCAAAAACATACTTGGTTTGTTAAAGTATGTCCAGAAGTATATAAACATCTGGAATATATACCAAATTGGTTTCAACAATGGTGGTTAATGCATGGACCTTCTATAAAAAATTTACCAGAAGAGTTCAAAGAATTATATTTACATTGGGTAGATATTTCTCCCAAGATTTCAGAATTAAATGATCAAGGACATTTAATAGAATGCTCTGGTTCATTACATTTCTTTTTGGAATTTTCTATTCCCTGGATTTTGAAATGGTCACCTATTGTAGATATATCTACAGATAATTTACCATGTTTAAAAAGAAAATATTTTTCAAAATTTTGGACAAAATTGTCGAAAAAAGATCCACAAACAGGCCAAATATTTGGTGACGAATTATTTCAAGAAATCACAGCTAAAATTAGCTATTTGGAAGAATTGACAGATGAACAATTAGAAGCTGCTTGTAATAGAAGCATACAAAGTCCTTTGAAAAATTTGACAGGAAAAGCGAAGATCAAAGGAATTGTCTCAAAGCAAGAAATCTTGTCAGAATTTATGAAAGAGATCAAAAAAGATCTATTAAAGAATTTTGGGTTTAATAGTTGCAGTTTTGCTGACCTAAAATCAGATACATCTATGGCTTCTTCTACAAATATGGCAGAAGATGCACAAGACCCTAATGAAGATATTGATCAAGATGTTCATCATTTCATGAAACAACTAGAAGAATTGGAAAAAGAAAAAATTGACAAAGATTAAACTACATCAGTTTATTGCATCATCCGTGACATCAGCATTGAAGTCAGCACTGACGTTATCAAAAAATAATTTTGGGCACTATTGGCCGACATGAACAGTAAATTACTGTTCACTTTTACTATTCATCAAGAATTTTTGGTAGTTACTGTAGCAATAAATGCGTTTTTACTGTTTGAAAAGTTTTTTTGTCGTTTCTGCCGGATTTTCTATAAATAAGCTCATAAGCTCATATGTAAATTACGCTTGAGAATTATCTTGCCTCTTCTCCTTCTCCTTCCCTCTTGTAACATATTTTCCAGTTTGTAATAATAATTTTCTACTTCTGCTGATTACAACTTAAGTTTGTAAGTTATTTTTATTTTGTTTTTATTTTTTTTATTTAAATTCGTATTAGCCTAATGACAGGCTAAAAGAATATAAGTGTTAAAATATAATGTGAAGGTAAATTTAAATACAGTTTGGTCTTGGAAATTAAATTAGGATGTATACATGTATGTTAAAAGGGTTGAGATGATTTCTGGCTTTAATCGTATAACAAGGTTTTAATCCTTTCTGGCATAAATAAAACTTTATCCTTTTGTAGCCGTTTATACCCGCTTTAGCCCAGGTGTGGCGTTTAGGGTTGTTGGCTTATACATGTTGGATTAAAGTATGTTATTTATCGACGGAATCGATTAAGTAAACATTCCATTTTGTTATATGATTTTACGACGGATATCCTATATCTTGTAAACATGCCCGCTGTAACATATTTTTGTATACCTTATCCTTCACTTATTAAATAAAAACTAAATATTGCGAATATCTTATATTGAATATATTTATCTTATTACCATAAATCTATTTTTTCCAAAATCAATTAATATCTAATATTAATATTGTGGTAATCTTATTAATTAAAGTGCACATTATATGTGGCTCTCATACACTTATATGTGGCTTCCTAAATGCCAATTTATTGGCTTCCGGAATATTTTTTAGTTAATATAATTTATATATAATCAATATCTTGTATTTTATTTATTCATAATAAATAAATACTATCATATTAATTTACCACTATAACCTTTATAGTCTAGAGATAAACTTTCCTTATTTGGTTATCAACTATAACCGCATTTTAATCCGACTCGATGTTCATATGTGTGTGACCCGATAGGCTTCCGAATATGTTGGCCGTAGACATAAAGTGCAATTTACGAAAATGCCCTTCATGCCTAACGATCACGGTATAGCGTCTAGCAACGCACCGTGACCCCCAATCATCGGAAGAGTCAAATGCAATGACTACTACCTTTCATGTGAAACAATTATCGTGTAACTTACAATCCTTTCGCAGTAATAATATCCATACGATCGTATCTCGAGTGTCAATACATTAACGATCGTATCTTATAATCTGGATATCATGCTCTCTCGGAATAACACATTTACTCCCACTTTGCAAAGATTCACGAGAACAAGACATTCCTTATAAGAAGGCCATTTCGGATATTCACTCCCAATCATGGGATACGCGATTCCCGGATGACCAATCATGTATACTCTGCATGCTTCAGTATCACACCCGATCACCACCGCATGATCGCCCCGTGGATAAGGGAAATCTCAATAGTGTCAAAGCATGACAATCCACACCCTGATGCCATAAAGACTCCGGTCATAAGGATAATTACACAACCGCCACATAGTGTGACACTTAATGTAAGTGGGTCAGTCTGACGTACGCATTCTATAATACACGTCCACGTACAGTCCAAGTGTCTCTACACTTCGATAGATAAGATCTATCCCTATCTTCAATAAGATATAAGACATCCAATACGTGCTAGTCTAATCGTACTATTGTTCGGTAAAAACGAGTTTTACAATTTATAACCGAAACACCCCAAGTATAAGGATCGTAGTATAGGATGTTAACGGGTCGTCCTAAGGGAGTGGAATGTTTATCGAATTCAAGTATAAACCTATATCGATTATGTCACAATTATTAACTAAACTAAGGTTGAAACTAACTAAAACCTAAACCTAAGAATTGAAACTAAAACAGGAATAAAAACAAGCAGAAAATAAGAAAACAGAAAGACGGACGAACGTTCACTTTGATGAACGAGCGTCTGGAAACTAAATCTAATGGACGAGTGTCTGCTATTGCGGACGAGCGTCTAACTACGAACTGAAGCAGAAAAGTGCAGGAAATTAGGGTTTATAAAACTAGAACTTAAACTAAACTTAATCTAAACGATTACGAACGAATTGAGTAACAAATAAGTAAAGGAAAACAGCGAGGCAACGAATCCACCCATCAACCAACAACCCCCAACTAGATGGTGATCTAAAGATGTAGTTTTTAGTAGTGATCTATTCACGAATTCAATTAAATTTCTTCAACCAAATTCTAGGGTTTCGTTTATCTTTTCAAACAAACTAAACATGCAATCAAAACGAAATCACAAGATTGTTTCCAAACTCTTACTCAACTAAACATGCTTAATCTCTTACAACACGAATAATTGCATTACTTTGAACAAAATAGAACTTAAATAATATATTTTCATATATTAATCCAAGCATCAAATATAAATAGATCGTTTCATCAAATTCATAATCCAATAAAACATAACAATGCAAAACAGATCCAAAGTAATGAAAAACTATGAATTAACTCACTACTCATCTAGTATCGAACTCCTCTAGTTGGTTGTGTTGTTGATAAGCTTCCTCCGTCGACTCACTGCAAGGCTTTTAGCCAACAATCATGTTGAAGATGATTGTTGAGTTGGAGAAGTTCATCTCTGTGTAAAAGTGGTTTTTTGGGGGCGCAGCTTGGGTGAAAATTGCGATCTCAATGTTGTGTAAAAGTATGAAATTAGGGTTGGGGCTGCTGCTGTATTTATAGAGTGCTAAGTCGGTTAGGGTTTAAGTCGGCACCGGACGCTCGTCCACTTATATGGACGCCCGTTCAGGATGCCTTAGACGCTATCAAGACGCTCGTCCAGATTCCGTCCAAACTCTCTGTTCAACTTTTCTTCGCTGGACGCTCGTCCAGATTCCGTCCAAACTCTCTGTTCAACTTTTCTTCGCTGGACGCTCGTCCAAATTACCAAACGCCCGTCCACATTAGACGCTGCATGGACGCTCGTCCAGATTGATGCAGAACGGATTCCATGATATTTCCATCTTTATCTTGATTGATTTCTTTCCTTATCTCTTTTATTTTCCCATATCTTTGATTGATCCTCTCTCATCTCGAAATTAAGCCTCCTAAAAGATAAATAAACATTGCAAAATGTAATGAAATCCAAATAATCATAATTAAATCAATTAAACACTTAAAATAACCAATTTTGCAAATAACCATATTAAAATGACATTTTCTTAATAATTACACTTAAACCCTTAATTCTTATATAAATTATGCAAATGTGGGGAAAATAATAATGAAATATACCCTTAATAATCATATAAATATGGCCTTAACAACTATCAATGTCCCATTTGACAGTACATACAACTAGAGATATTTAAGTGTCAAACTTATTAAAGTGATTAGAGATCTCATCAATCATAATCACTATCATAGTTTCTCTACACAGTTTGACACTAGGGACGTTACTATATATATACAACCAATAACATGAAGATAAACAATATATAATAACACAAGTGCATTTATTAATCATAATAAAGTTATCACATGAACTAAAATAGAATGTAAATGACCCGACCCGGTCGGATCCGGTCCAACCTGATTGGGTTTAGGACACCTATTCAACAGCTCTCTCGAAGTAACTCATTTACTTCCACTTTGCAAAGATTCACGAGAGTAAGACATTCCTTATAAGAAGGCACGCCCTTTCGGATATTCACCCCTACTATTAGGGTACGTGATTTCCGGACGACCAAACATGTATACTCCGTATGCTTCAGTATCACATTCAATCACTACCGCATGATCACCTCATGGCTAAGGGAAACCTCAATAGTGTCAAAACATGACAATCCACACCGTGATGCCACGTAGACTCCGGTACGAAGGATAATTACACAACCGCCACATAGTGTGACACTTAACAGTGTAAGTGGGTTAGTATAACGTACGCATTCTCTAATATACGTCCACGTACAGTCCAAGTGTCTCAACACTTCGATAGATGAGATACATATCTGTCCTTAAAGACAGAGGACATCTAATACGTGCTAGTCTATTTATACTATCAATGCCCTGTTTAATAGTACATCAACCTAGAGACATTTAAGTATCAAACTCATTAAAGTGATTAGAGATCTCATCAACCATAATCGCCTATCATGGTTTCTCTATCACAGTTTAATACTAAGGACGTTATCATATAACAATTTACAATTGGTTCTTTAAAAGAACAAATATATGACAACAAAAAAACCATTTAATATATGTACAAACATAAAGAAATAGTAGAAATGACCCGACCCGGTCGGATCCGGTTCAACCCGATTGGGTTTAGGACACTTTTTCAACAATCAAGCCATGCGTAGTTCTGGGAATGAAATCCCCCATTTGTAATGAATGTGATGTGGTATTTATAGAGTTTTGGAGCTAGCTAGCTGGCGAGAGCATGACAACTAGCAAGTCGTAGGGCTGAGAGCCTAGCAGTCGGCTGAGAGCCTTGCGGTCTACTGAGAGCTTAGCCGTCGGTTGAGAGCCTAGCAGTCTGTTGAGAGCCTAACGGTCTGCTGACAGCCTTGGCGGATTTGCTGAGGGACTTACGGCCTCGAGATGGGCCTTCCGGCATGAGAGCTTTGTGGCTTGGAGGTCATAGCTTGTCTTATCTTTATATTGGCGGCTCTGGTCCCTGGCGGACCTTTGACCTAGGGCTCGCGGGCCGGCCCCTAGTCTGATAGCATCGCATAGAACCAAAGGCTTGGAGCGGGGCCGACGCCTTGCGAGCTCGCGGATTGTGGTGGCCGGTGGCTTTATCCACTATTTTGAGGGGTCGGATGGTCCCGAATAAGGATCCATGGGCTGAATCACGATTTGGGCATATCAGTATGGTTCAAAAAAGTTCGGGGGACAACATCGGTGCAAGAAAGGTGTGCCTCCATCACCTTTCGTAAAGGAAAATGATGAAGGTCCCGAAAATGGGTACCACTCATCCCCCGACTATGTATTTGTGTGGTCCAGGATTTTAGTTTTTTTTTTTTCATTTTTTTTAATCCTAAGTGTATGGTTCAAAAAAGTTCGGGGGACAACATCGGTGCAAGAAAGATGTGCCTCAATCACCTTTCGTAAAGGAAAATGGGTATCACTCATCCCCCGACTATGTATTTGTGTGGTCCAGTATTAATTTTTTTTTTTTTTTTTTGTAATCCTATGTGTATGGTTCAAAAAAGTTCGGGGGACAACATCGGTGCAAGAAAGGTGTGCCTCCATCACCTTTCGTAAAAAATGATGAAGGTCCCGAAAATGGGTACCACTCATCCCCCGACTAAGTATTTGTGTGGTCCAGGATTTTAGTTTTTCTTTTCTAATTTTTTATTCCTAAGTGTATGGTTCAAAAAAGTTTGGGGGACAACATCGGTGCAAGAAAGGTGTGCCTCCATCTCCTTTCGTAAAGGAAAATGATGAAGGTCCCGAAAATGGGTATCACTCATCCCTCGACTATGTATTTATGTGGTCCAGGATTAGTTTTTTTTTTCTTTTTTTTTTTAAATCCCGAGTGTATGGTTCAAAAAAGTTCGGGGGACAACACCGGTGCAAGAAAGCTGTGCACTTTTCGTAAAAGAAATGATGAAGGTCCTGAAAATAGGTACCACTCATCCCCCGACTATGTATTTGTGTGGTCCAGGATTTTAGTTTTTTTTTTTTTAATCCTAAGTGTATGGTTTAAAAAAGTTCGGGGGACAACATCGGTGCAAGAAAGGTGTGCCTCCATCTCCTTTCGTAAAGGAAAATGATGAAGGTCCTGAAAATGGGTACCACTCATCCCGCGACTATGTATTTGTGTGGTCCAGGATTTTAGTTTTCTTTTTCCTTTTTTTTAATCCTAAGTGTATGGTTCAAAAAAGTTCGGGGGACAACATCGGTGCAAGAAAGGTTTGCCTTCATCACCTTTCGTAAAGGAAAATGATGAAGGTCCCGAAAATGGATATCACTCATCCCCGACTATGTATTTGTGTGGTCTAGGATTTAAGATTTTAGATTTTTTATTTTTAATCCTAAGTGTTTGGTTTAAAAAAGTTTGGGGGACAACATCGGTGCAAGAAAGATGTGTCTCCATCACCTATCCTAGGGAAAATGGTCTTTAAATCGTCTTTGTCCTTGAAATTTGGCCGGGGTTGAATTATTATTTAAATACACCATCAAATTTGTCATATTTTCTTATTGACTACTACCTCTATCCCATAAAAAGTATTCAGCTATTGAAAATTAATTGTCTCATAAAAAGTGCCGTCCATTTACAAAATCAATACATCATTTAATGTATTTTTTCCACACATACCCTTATGTTTGCATTTAATGTTTGTATGTTCATTTCACATTCCAATAGAAGAATTTATTTTGTGATAGTGGTATATACAGTAAAACCTCTATAAATTAATATAGTTGGGACCGGAAGATTTTATTAATTTAGAAGTATTAATTTATCGATAAATTAATAATTATAATTTATCGATAAATTAATAATTATTAATTTATAGAGAGTTTTTGATATCAAACAAAATTAAATTTTAATTATATAAATTTAAATATAATGAACTGTACTAATTTATGTATTATACTTAATTCAATGTATATTAGTTACAAATTCAATGTACATACATTAATTTGATTCTTTGTCTTTTTACAACAAAATATTCAGTGTATAATAGTGATAGCATGTACTACCGTGTATATAAACAAGATTAAAAAAAAAGAAACAACCATACCACTCAACGCATCAAAGGCACTTAACAACTTTTTGATGCAGCTCAAAAGCACCACACCCGAACTTTTGGATGCAATAAGGAAGATTAGAAATGAGCTTCAAGCAGATTTAAACTTTAATAAAAAACAGACAACAATAGAATCATATTTTACAAAATTGTAACATATATATTTTTGTGATTATGGAGAATTATTAATTTATGATATTATTGGGACTGTATATCTATACATGGATTTTCTAAAAATTATTATCTTATTATCTTATCGAAATTAATCAATTTTTGAACTGGCCCAAATCGGGACCGGAGAAAAATATTATTTTAGAGAGGTTATTAATTTAAAGAGTATTAATTTATAGAGGTTTTACTGTATGTCCATTAGCACTTAAATTACTACACATTAATTGATTTCTTAATCTATGTGCCAAGCAAAATGTGGACACTTTTTATGAGACGGAGGTAGTATAAAAATTATCCATCCGCGTTCATTCAATGTTTGTTTTTATTTATTTATTCACAAGTCTACCGATATATATACTTCAAGATTGAGGAGGACTAATGCATCCTTACCGAATGTGTTAAAAATAAAGAGATTGGACGATGATTATTCTGTTTATTTAGTCCTTTAAAGACAAGACTATAAATTAAAGGTGCAATTATTTATTTACTACTTTCTGAAAAGATTTTTGTTTAAATAGTTTTTCTACCAGAGTTTTTGTGTATATAGTATCGTGAACACAACCTTATCCAAAATAAATTAATATTCCCTAAATAGCCCCATATATCGTAAAAACAAAAACAAGCCATTTTGTTAAGGCAATGTTGGTAATTTAAGTGTTACCATGTTCATTTATGTAATCAGGGTTTGGTACAAAGATGGGTGAACTCGGAATGCTATAATATGAGTTTGGAGGTACATAGTGTACGCTCATATAAGTATTTACGAGTTTACGGATTTAAAATGATCAAGTATACTTCGGGAAAATCACTTAAAGGACTGAAAATTCACTTAAAGGACCAAAATTTAGAATTCGGAGAAACAGGTGACAGGCGGCCGTCTGTCACCATAGGCGCCCGCCTGTGGGAAAAATTTGTGCAGAAAGTTTGGTCGATTTTTTGGTTTCACAGGCTGGCCACAGGCGCCCGCCTGTGGCCTGAAATTCTAAAACGGTGTGTCTTTTCATCCTTTTCAACTGATTTATATATGTAACTTATTTCCAAGGTTTGCATACATAAGAGGTCGGTTTTCCACCAATATATATGATCATTTTTGAGTGCTTTAAGATATATAAAAAGAGCACCTTCATCTTTGAGAGAAAATACATCTTGCAAACTATCTCCAAGAGTATTCTTCATCTTTTGTGCCTAAATTTGAAGGGAAAACGTAGTCTTATCTCACAAAAGTATTTGTGACACCCTAGGCATTCAGTAAGGGGCAAATAAATTTTGTAGGAAAGTGTTTACACGATTCTACGTTCATATCAAGCAAACCAAATTTCTGCGGTTTTAGTTTTTCCTGCGTTTTCGACATTGTTGTTGTTATTCAAACCTCTTTTTTGTTCAACAGGCAAGACATTTAATAAATTCATGTATGCAGCAGAACAATCAGATTACACGTTCATATTCAAGCCTTAGCTAGTTCATGATGTTAACATTTGTTAAATTAACATTAATGGGAAATGTTGTCATAAACCCAGCTGATCATTTTTCAGGGTTTAATGTTTTAAGAATGTTGTCATAAACCCAGTTGATCATATTTCAGGGATTAATGTTTTAAGGCAATTAAGGTTAAGGAAGATATGACAGACAATTTCAGGGTTTGAAGGGAGTTATTCATAGATTTCACTCTCCATTCTAATAAGTTTTCCTTTTATCTCGTTCTCATAAACGTGTACCCGGATTCATAGACCCACACTCTAATTTAATGAATGAATATTTTCAAATAGTTCCATGGTATCTGAATTAATTGTAGAAGGATTTCACTTTTAATGAAAATTTTAGATTTAATTATTAATTTAAAAAAGAGGTTGGCGGGAGATATAAAATTTAATATTTTATTTATTTGGATTAACCCAGTTTAAAATAATAATTTACCTTCAGGAAATTATTTGGGTTTATAGGCATATTTTTAAGTGAGAGAAAGTAGAGAGGGAAAATTTTTGGGTTCTCAACTTCTATTCTATATATGGTTTTGCGGAGTCAGAGCCAATTTATAGTCCTGGGTGTAAGGCACTCATGTAAAGCCACGTAGCGCATTTCTGGCCACACAAAACCATATAATATTACTGGTTTTGCTTGTGTGGCTGACACGTGTCCCAATAACAACGGTGTATGCAATTATTCCCTCCTTTTTCCTGTAGCCCGTGTTTGAATTTTCAAAATTGTAACAGTTTACTGAAGGATATTTTTGTCTTTTTCAATTAATAATCTTTTTGCATTATTTTTTTATGGACTCCGCTTATGTGGAGTACCGTATAGAGAAAAAACTTTGGAAAATATATATACTATATGAACAATTTCCCCTAAATTAAAAGAGCAAGTAAAAATATACTTTGATGGTGGCTGATAACATCTTCATTTTTTGTAGCGGCAGATGATTGGAACCCTCATAGGGTATTTTTTGGATGCAGATGGGCCGTTGGGGTTGCCTACATACTTTTGGGGACCAAACCGTCATAGTTCTCTTATACTTATTGGTGTTAGCTAGGGAACGTAATCCCTTTGGAGCACGATATATATATATATATATATATATATATATATATATATATATATATATATATATATATATATATATATATATATATATATATATATATATATATATATATATATATATGTATAAATAAGCGTTAATTAGGCCACCGATATGTGTCTGACACTGCAAGATCATGGAGCAAGGAAAAATGGGTTGAACGAGGGAAAACCACTCCACGATGCATTTAGAGGAGATTGGCTCCATGATTGTTGCATAAGTGGAAGGAACGTTTTGACTAAATCCTTACCGAGAGGTCAAAACAATTTAAAATTAAAGTCCCCCGATCAAGATGAAGCCAATATATATAAAGGAATATACCAAATAAGAACTCACTTCAATTCAACCGATAATAAATCCAAGTTTCATTTCTGATGCAAAAAAGAAACACAACGAAGCGAAGCTTAATTAATGAATACATTTTAAAATGGTCCAGGACGCTTTCAAAGCAAGTGTCGACACCATTTTAGATTTATTTCGATTAATTTGCTGTGACGGAAATCTTGAGATTGTTTTTGCAATGCATGCCGATTCCACATATAAAGAAATTGGTGCCTGCTTCCAATGTTACTTGATCATTTCCCGAGCTAAACCGAGTGCCTTTGGGATTACATGAGTTATAGTCCGCTTCACTCACTTTGATCACATTGTGGACGGTTGGAGGATATTTAAACACTGCCAAGAATACACAAAACGATAATTAATAGTACGTTTACAAAAGTATAATGATACATACAATCTTGTCTGCAGTGAGAAAAATCAAAAAATTATTTAAACATACCAAGCACATCTCCTGCCTTGAAAGTTTTGCCCGTTGGCCACGAATTAACACCGAAATTCCAGCCTTTGTCATCTCCAACGTTAAAGGTCGTTGCTCTTACAATGTTAGAAGTTAGAAACCCATAAAGAAAAAGTGTCATAAAAAATACAACTTTAGCCATATTGAATATATATATTTTTCAATTCAAGGATATCAGAACTTAGAATGAGAGAATATGTGAATTTTCACCATGACGATGTTGTCTTTTATAGGATTTTTGGGATAGCCCTGTATTTACTGCACATTATTTTTCTTTCCAATGAGATAATACTACACGTTTTGCAGATTCATAATATTTTCGGGAAAAAATTTTCCTTTCATATGCCAATTACACCATGTAAGATTTGTTTCATTAAACTACGTACACTTGTGAATTGCTATTCATGTACCAACGATTTTATGGCGGTCCTGGACCGAAAAAATGGACCACCGTATCATGGCGGTTTCCTTTTATACATAGGGGTCCACCATAGATTTTTTTCACTCTTATTGGTTTGACACGCTTACCCAGTAGATTTGGTTCTGAACCATTCTAAAATTTATGTTCATGTACACTGATGAAGATTTGTTATCCATGAAAGCCAAGGCTCCTTGGTTTAAAATTAATGCCCATAACATTGATCATTGATTTGGCAATGTGTGTTTATTTAGGAAATTTTTGTTTCACTTTTCAACATTTTGTGTTCTAATTTTGCTAGTAAAGGTGCGATTGTGAATCTTTGTTAGTCCTTATGTGCTATGTGAACGTAACATCTGACTTTTCAGAATGGGTAAAATAGTAATTGGGACCCACTACGATCTAATTATTATTTATCCTATAATTTTATTAAAAATGATTTAATTAAAGGATTTAGTTATTAGTTAAAAATGCTTTAATTAATAACTATTTAAAGGAAATAATCCCCAAAATCACGATCCAATTATTATTTATCCAAAATAATTTTAACGACTCAACTTCAACCGTGCGGCCAATCGTTCATCGTTTCAAGATGCCGCAAGAGAGAAAAGTGATCACCACGACGAGACGCAACTTTGGAAAATAAAACATCCTTATTCCCCACGAGTAGTCAAAACGATCGTCTTGGAGCGTAGATCGTTCTAAAAATAGATTCACAGCATTAAATTCAAGTTACAAGTTGAAGGCTTAGAAGTTCATCATTTTTCTTGAAGGTTTTGGATCGGTTTTGCTGAAAATTAATGTAAGAGGCTATTCCTAATGAGTAATAATAGTTTTATAATGACAGGTTGAGTTTTGGTGTTGTTTGGTGATAGAATGCATGCTTAGTTGTAATTAATGAGATGTGATGTGTTTTGGTATATTTGTGTTGAGTTTTAAATTTCTATTTTTTTATTCAATAACATTAATTAAACGTAAACAAGCCTCGATTGAGTTTCTGATGCGTTTGGTTCCGCACCGGATGTACTCTTAAAGGGAGTTGAAGTCTGGGACCGTCGGAAAGGCATGAAAGTGCTTGTGCTTTGATAAACTAGAGTTCATCAATGTACGTGTATGTGCTAGGCCTTGTCCGTGTCTAGTAGTCTGCAGGAAAGAGAGTAGTGTATGTGAGGGAGCTTACTTGAAAACACTTAGGTGGCTAGTTAACAACAGATAATAATTACATACGTGTAGTAAAAGATAAAACGTCACTTATTCTAGGTTAAGCACTATTTCATATCGGCGATGTGATACGTTCATAAAAGGTGAACAACGCTACTGGCTCAAAAGGATGAAAGGTAGTGGAGGAAATTCATCGAACATATATGCATACCGGGGAGATCCCGGGACTATCGATGCTAATCACCGTAGTTGGCAAGTATATCTCGTGGTGGAATTTTCGTCATGCACAGTGTCCTTGAGTAATGATGTAACCAAGATAAGTTAAGCTAGAAACGTATAGTCATGACATGTTGATAGGCATGAAGTGAACCCTAGCTTGAGTCGGTCTTATAAAGATAACTTAATAATTAATAATAGGAACCTTTTCATTGTAGAACTTAGTTATTCATTAACTTCTCACTTTTTCTATGTACTTTGTACTTACCTCATTTGCATTTTTTTGTATGCATTGTGGGGTGAGAAGACGAACAGGTTGACCAAGCGTAGATAACGACTTTTGAGGACATTGATGCCTTGACGAAGCTTTTAGTTTATTTCCTTGTAAAGGTTTTACTAGACTAGTTGTATTCTTTTTCTTAGGCTTGTTGTACTTCGACTTCTAAGATCTTTGTAAGTTTGGTTGGTACTTTTAAGACCTCGTATTGTGTAAGTCTTTGGGTTTTTCGTCGTTGTAATTTAACTATCCATCTTTAGTATGCTTAATTTCTATTCATAGTAGCATTTATGTTTTTACCCGAGTCTTTTTAGCTTCCGTTTGCTTTTATTTGACACGACGACGTAGAGGCTTGCGTATAATATTAGATTTATTTAATGCTATATGCGCCGAACGTTTCTCTTCCGGATAAGGGCTCGGTATCCGGGAGCGGGGCGTTACAGTGCATAGTTGCGTTATTGTTGAAGTTTCTTAGTATCTTTTAGTTGGATACTGATAGGTGTACCTACAAAAGTATACATAAAGTTTACACCCAACATCATCTCGTGGTTGTGAGTGTTTCCATGTTTTTTCTTTTTTTTTTTTAATTTTCTTTGAAAATAAAAATTGAATGGCGAGATGAACGAGGGTGTAAACTCTATGTAAACTTTTGGAGGTACACCTATCATTATCCCTTTATGTTTACTTTGAGTTAGGTTTGTATGCAAGTCTAGTAGTGTCTATTGGCCTTTAAGAGCAATCGGATTTGAGATACCTGATTGCGACCTGTGTGGTCTTTGGTTGGTTTAGGTGATTCTGTCAAGTTTGGATAGCAGAAACTGCTTTAGTAGGGTCATTGATTCCAAGTATTGTTGGTTAATAGTTTGTTAAAGTGTAATTGTTCAGTTGTATTGTAATTTAAAGAGTTGTAAAATTCTAGTCCAAAATGTTTAATTTGATTAGTGTGGCTTTGCTTTTTTAGATTTTTCATTGGCTGCTCCTAAAAAACAATAAGTCTGAATTGTGTTGATCTCCATGTAATTTATCTTTCGGCATTTGATTATCATTGTACTTGAACTTGAGAGTCTAAACTATTTGAAATCTTGTATGTGTAGTAGTGTAGGGATTTATTTGCTTATCCTTGATACACACTTAGGTGATTAAGCATCTAGTCCATATCTATATTTATAATCTCGTAATAAAAGTGCGATAAGGTGTTTTCCCCAAAAAATGTTTTCTACCTTCGGTGTTTCCTTCAAAAAGTGTTTCCTACCTTCGCTCTTTCCCCCCTAATATTTAATATTAATTAAAATTAAAATACAATATATTAAATAAGGTTAAAGGTTGTGAAGGACAATTTTAATCTAAAATGTTGAGAATGACAGTTACTACATGTCTTACTACATTTTTGTACGGTGTTACTACATTTTGTTCTTCTCAACCATTTTGTATCTTATCTTGTCCTTCTGGCCTCCGGCCCCTAAATAATTAAATAATATACATGGATACTAAAAACAATGTTGATTTATCAAAATAGTGTACACATAAACCAAGTAGCTTGCCTCAAGTGGTAAGTGACTTGAGAATGCCTAGGAAAGTCACCGGTTTTATTCTCTTCTGAGGCGATATGTTGAGAAAGCTCTTGGCTAGGCCTTACCCCTAAGTAAGAGTCAAACTTTTCAGGCACGACCCGGGCGGAACTCCGGATTAATCGAACCAGTGAGTTTCGGATACCGGGGGATTTAAGAAAAAAAAATAATGTACGCATAGATAACTATTGATTTTGCAACCCAATAATAGATATTATAGTTAACTATTATATATAATAGATATTATTAAAGTTCATGAAAAATTGCATATAACCCGACCATTGTCCGAACAATTTTTTAACCAAATTAAAAAATCGAATAAAAATCAAACCGTTTATAACGTAATTGATATACCAAACCCGCCAGCGATCTTATGGATCCACGGTTAACCCGAACGGGAAAGCAAAAAGCACAGAAAGGTCTTTGGAGCCTCCTACCCACATATACATAAGCCGAAGCGGGCCGAGAAGCGACCTAACCCGTCAGACTCTACTCAACGTTAAGGATTGGGGCCGAACTCGCTGCCTCCTATCCGCAGTCCGTCAGATCGGACTATGCCCACACTACAGGGTAATCAGGACTTAAACATGACAAGGGCAAGACTTGCTCAGTACGGGGCCAGAAGTTGGACCCGCACCAAGTGAAGCCGCCAAGATAGCTATTCGACGTAGCTATATTGTAATCATGATTAATTGTTAATTATGTCTTGTCGTCATTAGCGTAATCGTCATTAGTCCGCTTCCTATAAATAGGGGCAACTATGTTCAGAGTACCATCGGGGCGATAAGGAGATCAATTGAGTTGCAAGAAGAGATCGAGAATAATAATGAAGATAAAGTGTGACGTTTGTGAGAAAGAAGAGGCGACGGTATTATGTGCCTCAGATGAAGCTGCCCTTTGCAAAGCTTGTGATAATGTTCTTCATCTTGCTAACAAGCTCGTTACCAAACACATTCGTTTTCCTCTTCTACCTACCTCGTTCAAAGACGCCGCCCTTACTCTGTGGTATTTGCCAGGTAACAATAACATTACCAACCTATCTTGTTTCGGTGGTTGTGGCTGTAATGTTGATTGTTCGTGTGTGTATATATATGTGTATGTTTTGACGAAATAAACATGTGTATGAAGTATATAACTATATATATTGCACTTGATGTATAACAGGAGAGAAAGGCTATGGTGTTTTGCCGCGAAAGATAGAGCCCTTTTTTGCATTCAATGCAACAATTCCATTCACGAAGCCAATGTCAATACACGAAATCACAGTCGGTTTCTTCTCACGGGTGTCGAGCTAATTTCTTCGGTTTCTAAATCATGTTCGATTCCAAATACAACGTCGTATGGTACCAGTAGTGATCTAGCTTCGAGTAGTAGCTGTTGCAGTACTTCAGAAATGTCAATAAAAAGCTGTTGCAATATTATTATGCCCACCGCCAACTACTCATCAAACAGGGAAAATTGCAAAAATCGTCCGGTAATTTTGTCATTTTTCGATTTTCGTCTTAGTTTTACTCCGGTGAGGATTTTAGTCTGGTAACTTTTAAAATGGTTGCAAAAATAGTCATGTCCAACCGGAAATAGCTGACTGAACTCATTTTCCGGCATAAGTTGTTGATGTGGCAGTCAACTAACGTTGACATGGCCACCTGGCCCATTTTTATGCCAAGTAGATCGAAATCAACCAAATCAACCCACCTTTCTCCTTCAATTCATCTTCCCCAACCCATCTTTTCTTTCAATTCAACTTCACCACCCATCTTCTCCTTCAATGCATCTTCCCCAATTCATCTTCTCCTTCATATATGATATAAACATACACGAGAGGCTGCTAAAACATTATTTGGTGTACTATGCAACTATTTAAACAATGGAAAATTAGGGATAAGGACACAATCTGAAATATTTTTAAGTAACGGGACAACCATAATTTTTATAGCGAGAAGGACAAACAGTGAATCCCGAAAATCGGTGAATCTCCCGGTGAATCCCGAAATCGGTGAATTTTGAATTTAAACAGTGAATTTCGAAGCGGTGAATTTCGTCGGTGAATTTAAACGGTGAATTTCGAACATGTGAATAAATAGTTTTGTCCTTTATGCAAAAGTTTCAAAAACCTTCTCCCTCATTCCCCCTTTAAACAAACCCACATGAAGACATCCTATTTAAAAAGATGACCCCTTTGACTATCCTATTTAAACAAATACCCGGAAAAAATTATATCTTGGTCATGTGCCATCACTTTTATCATTTCAAAACTGTACTTATTTACATTAGTTTCTTAAGTTGCTTTTAGCAATTTCTGTTTGACATGCAACCTTCTGCAAACTTACAGTAGCTGCAACATGTTCCTAATTTTGATACCCAATTTTGAAAAGGGAAACTTGACATTATATGCCTAAAAAGTAATCTATCTGATTAGTATGCGCCGTATAGTATCCTTTGCAAAAATATGCCTACGACCCACTTGCTTGGCATATGCGTCGGATATTGAGGGAGCCCAAAAAAAATTGAGAAAAAAAAGTTCTATAGCAGAATGATCTTACAGCGCTATAAAAAAAAAAAATTTAATAATAAAATAATGAATAAATGTTAAAAAGGATAAAATTCATTTTTTAATTGACATTTATTTCAGTGATTGAATATAACGGAAAAAAAAAATTGTCATTCTACTGGATGATTGCATTTTTTATGTTTTTTGCTTTTGTTTTTGATTTAATGAAGTTGTTTGATTTTAAAAAAATTTAATGAATTATTTTTAATGGATTTATTTTATAGTGGAATTGAAATCGTTAAATATGACAACGGTAATTTTATCGTTTTAGATGTCTTTTGTCATTTTCACCATTTTTCAATCCATTTTATTTTTTACAATTTCTTCTCCAATTTTTCCTTTCAGGTGTTATCATCCGGGCTATGTTGATACCGAAGTTGTTTGTTCCGCGTTGACGGTTCGGCGATTTTGTTGTCCTGGATGATTATTGTTGCCACATATATGATATATGGACGGTTGTTTATTGGCTAACATTAAAAAAATAAGACGAAAAATTGGGAAAGTTTGATTTATCCTGATTAAAACTTATTCAATATAAACATTAGATTTTTGTCCAGAAGGACAAAATTATCAAAAAATCGGGATTGAAGGAAACTGTAATTTAATAAGGACAAAAGTAACAATTATGAAATAACAAATATGAAGTAACAAATGTGGAATAGAGTAAATATGAAGTAACAATTATGAAACACAAAGTATCATTAACACGTGAAATAACAATTTTAAAGTAACAATTGTGATTTTTATCCTTTATAATCATGAAAATGTTACTTTTGTTCTTCCAGACCCATTTATTATTTTTTTTGTCCTTGTGGCCTCTTCCCCTATAAACATAACTAGTCAAAAACCCGTGTATAATGCACGGGTGATATAAAACTAAGAATACACGCATTATTTAGGACGTATTGTATCAAAATTTAATAAGTACAATATTCGTGACATGTGGAATTCCTTAAGTAAAATAATGGAATGGTGTAACATAAAACATCATTGCTCATTGAAAATACATATGAATGTAAAATGATTTTTTTAAGAAAATACTAACACGGCGTGGATGATGACAATCTAAGACAATATAAAATATACAAAATTATACAAAACGTGAAAACCGTATTCAAATAAATATTTTGCATTAACGTAATACAGTCCCTTTTTTATTTTATATCTTTATAAAGACTAAGAAAAGACAGTCCAACGAAGATGGAAATTAGTGTTTTCTTTATAAATTGTTTACTAAGAAAAGCATACTTGAGAGAATATTTCATCAAGTCCGAGAGGATCCTACGAGAAAAATAGGCATTCCACGTATAAAAGTGATCGACTAGTTACCAGCTCGCACAAATTTTGATATTGGTCGTACAATAATGTTCAAGAATAATAAATGAGAAAACACTTAATGTTTCCGTCCCTAAATAATATGCACTTGTTTTTTTTTTTTGAAACGTAACTTGTTTATTGACTTACATAAAAAATAAGACGAAAATTTGGGAAAATTTGTTTTATCCTGATTGATTTTTTTTTTTTTTTTATTCATATCCGGATGAAAACTTATTCAATATAAATGTAATAAATGACATGATCCTATTTTCCTATTTTATTTTATTTTATGGGCTAATGGTTATTAAAGACAATAGTGGTGAAAAAATTGTCAAAAGGCAAGAGTGAATTGAAAAATGGTGAAAAATGACAAAAGACATCTGAAACGACGAAATTACCGTTGTTTTAACGACTTCAATTCTACTATCAAACAAATCCATTAAAAATAATCTACTAAAACTTTTAATATCAAACAAATCCATTAAAACAAAAGAAAAAACAAAAAACATAAAAATGACATAATCGTCCAGTGGAATGACAATTTGTGTTTTCTTTTCATTTCTTCTTTTTTTTTTTGGCCCCTAACGGGGTTCGAACACCGGTCTCCATTAGACATTATAATCTAACTCACCACTAAATCGATGCACCACTAGACAATTTGTATTTTATTCCATTATATTCAACCCATTGAAATAATGTCAATTAATACATTAATTTTATCATTTTTAACATTTATTATTTGTTTTATTTTATTTTAATTTATTTTATTTTTTTGGTTTGCAAAATATATAGGTATATACATAGAGTTGCGGATATTCTCCCATAGAACTTTTTTTTTCTCAAATTTTTTTGGGCTCCCTCAATAAATCCGACGCATATGCCAAGCAAGTGGGTCGTAGACATATTTTGCAAAGGATACTATACAGGGCATATTAATAGATAGATTACTTTTTAGGCATATAATGTCAAGTTTCCTTTTGAAAATACACAGTTGCACCCAAATTATGCTAAATTGAAAATAAAACGTCACCGAAAAGAGTGATTTCCAGAAGTAAAAATCAGTGTTTGGCATTTTGTCAAACAGGTTGTAAGCAACTTCTGGTCCTTCCATCTTCAATGGTGATGGCTGCCCAGCTCCATCAGCCACTCGAATTCATGCATCAGAAACTGAGACAAAAAGCCCTTTCCATTTCTTGCTCTACTAAGCCAAACATTGTTGAAGACGGTGAAAAACACAGAAATGCTGATTTGGGCTCAAGTTCAAATTCAAGAATCCAAGCAAATCCAGCTCTTTTATCTTCTTCAAATACAAATGGTTTGATCTTTTATTTTCACTCAGCTCAGTTCAGCTCCGGCGATTAACACCGGAAAACAACGGCTAAATTACAATTTTGGTCCTCTAACTAAACACGTTTTTCGATTTTGGTCGTGGTTTTTCTCCGGCGACAATTTTAGTCCTGTAAGTGGTCATTTTTTTGCAAAAATAGTCCTGAATGCCGGAAAGACCACTTACAGGACTAAAATTATCGCCGGAAAAACCATTTACAGGACTAAAATTGTCGCCGAAAAAGTCCAATTTTAGTCCTGTAAGTGGTCTTTCCGGCGTTCGGACTATTTTTGCAAAAAAAAGACCACTTACAGGTTTAAAATTGTCGCCGGAGAAAAACCAAGACCAAAATCGAAAAACGTGTCTAGTTAGAAGACCAAAATTGTAATTTAGCCGGAAAACAGCCATTCCGATCAAAACCCAGTTCCAAACACCCAAATCTTAGTTTGAATTTGCTGTCTATACTACCAAAATGTGAAGACAAGGAAACAAAATTCACCGATTTTGTGTTGGTGGGGAGATGAATGGTGGGGAAGAAGAAAACAAAACGAAAGCAAATTCGATTATTCAAGAAGCACAGATTAATGGTGAGGGAGATGAATGGTGGGGAAGAAGATGACTTGGGAATTTGGAAAGTTAGGGGTTGAAAACGAAAATTTCGGTCCATGGTAGAAGAATGGGTCAGCATGACACGTCACACCCAACGTGGCGGCCACATAACCCGTTTTTTATAATGCCGGTGTCTAGTCAGCAAAATCCGACGAGTATGACTGATTTTAATGAAATAAAATAAAGTTACCGGCCTGAAATCCTCACCGGAGTAAATCTAGGACGAAAATTGAAAAATGACAAAGTTAACGGACTATTTTTGCAATTTTCCCTCATCAACCATGTTAAACAGTACTAATTCTGAACCCAACACTAGCTGGCTCAGTTCGTACTGTAATAATTATAGCAATAATTAGGAAAACCAGGACCAGGGTTCTTCTTCTCCTTCAAGTTTCTTGGCTCAGAATCCTACAGAAAATTTGGCTGCAGAATGGCCTTTTGAAGATTTTCTTGATCCGTCTTGCTCAACGTATGAAAGTCTGATGTTATAGCGACTTTCATACGTAACCGAGGTCTAAGTAGTTATGGATGCATATTATGACTCAAGTTGTAATATTCCTATTCTCGGGAAAGGGCAGACGTGTCAATTTGCGAGAACGAAATATTATGTTTATTTCTTTTATGGATTTTAAGTTATAATTTAATGTAAGTATATATAAATATATATATACAATTTTCGAAATATATATATACATATATTCTTTCTTGGGGTTGATTTGTAATTATGGGGAATTAAGAGTAATTAATTACAATTTAATTAGTGGGAGGTTTTATTTGGGAAATAACCTCCCCACTATTAAAAAGAGTTATCAGAAAAGCTTTAACGTAAAAAGGAATCAGAGTTCTCAAGGGAAGAAGAAAAAGAGACTTCTTCAAATTCATTACTCGTTACTACTCCGTTTTCATATTCAACTATAGCAGGAGCATCGTGAGAAAGCAAGGATCGTTTTGATACTAAGATTTCCAGATTTTATCAAGGTATGAAAATAGCCCTAATCTTGGATTCATCATGTTTTGATCATGTTTGGTTGAAGAAAGTTGGGTAATTCGTAGTTCTGAGTAGTTAGAAACCTTGATCCTAATTAGTTTGTGATTTGGTTGTGGACCAAATAGGTTTTTGTTGGAGTTTTGAGAAGTGCCTGCAAAGTTTCTGAAGTTTTCTTGGAATTGTGCTTTGATCAAGTAAGGAAATCTTCTCTATTGTGTTAGTTATGATTTGGTGAAGTTGGGTTTTGTTTTGGGGTGTTTTGATGTTGAAATCATGCTTAAATGTGATCTTGCAATTGCCTGGTGATATGAGATGTTAAAGTAAAGATTTTTTTTGTTATGATGTTTAGAATGATGTTAAACTTGGTTGGTTTTGAGTAGAAATCGATAGAGTGCAGAAAATTGATTATAGTGCAATCTGTCCAGGTTTGGCGCATCCCAACATGTTTGACGCCCCCAAACCTGTTCCTGAGAGTTCTGTGAGCTTTCTGGTGCATTTTGGCACACGCCAAAGGCTTTGGCGCCCCCAGACCTGAACAGAGAGTTTAGTGAAGTCTCTGAAGCAGTTTTGGTGCACGCCAAAGGTGTTGGCGCCCCCCAACACTGTCTAAGTGTTATTTTGTGTGTTTTAAGCTACGAGATGAGTTCTAAATGTTATCCCTTGATCTAATAACACTAAATGAACATGAACAAGCCTTGATTAAGCTTCTGATGCGTTTAGTTCCGGCACCGAATGTACTCTTTCATAGAGTTGAAGTTCGGGACCGTCGGAAGGGTATGAATGACTTGTGCTTTGATGAATTAGTATTCATCAATGTCCGTGTACGTGTTTAGGGTGTTGTGTCTAGAGTCTAAGAGAGGGAGTAAAGTTGTTAAGTGAGCTTTTACCTTGAAAACACTTAGGTGGTTAGTTAATGATTTATAATTTACGTAAGTGTGTAGTAAATGACTAAACATCGTAACATTCTTGGTAAGGCACTTGTCTATATCGCGATGTGTGGGCGGTCAGATAAAGTGAATAACTCTACTGGCCTATAAACAGCTAAATGGTAGAATGACTTCGCCGAACGTGTATACTATAGGGTCTTAACCCGTGGCTATTGGTGTGATCCACTAATAGGTTGCAAACGATACCTCATGGTGGGTAGCACCATGCGTAGTGCCCTTGAATGCCGGTGTAACAAACTTGAGTTAAGCTAGAAACGTTTAGTCATAACATGTTGATGAGAATGAAGTGAACCCTAGAATTGAGTCGGTCAAATAAAGATAACTTAATAACAATGTAAGTCCTTCTTTGTGAAATCTAGTTAATGCAATAGCTTCTGTTTCTTGCTAAGTACCTTTGTACTTACCTCAAATGCATGTTTGTTGTGTTTGGGGTTGAGAAGATGAACAGGTTGAACATGAGTTTGACGAGGACTTTGAAGATGATCTTTGATGCTCTTGTCATGCTATGCTTTTATCATATTTCTTTTTACTAGACTATGTTGTTTCCCCTTCAAGTTTTATGTTGTAATTTCATTTCAAGACATGTGGTATTTTATGACATTTTCTTGTAAGATATTTGTTGTATTTCCTTCCTTTCTTTAAACATTGTATGGTTGTAAGATTTGAAGTTCGTTGTTGTAAGATATCTTTTCTATCTTTAGTATTGTTGTGTTTCTCTTCTTATCTTGTACAAAACAAAATACATACCGTAAATGCGAAACTCGATACGACGTAGTAGAGGCTTACGTATAATATATAATTCATTTTATATTATACGTGCTAAACGTTCTATTTCCGGGTAAGGACTCGGTATCCGGAAACGGAGCATTACAATGCACGACTAAGTGTGTAAAATAGTTTGAGTTAACGTTAGATGTTCAAATATGATTGACTCTTTTAAATAATGTTGAGAAAAGAGAAGACTTTGGAAAGCAACGATAAAGATACACTTTTCCATGCAGAAATTCTACAGCTAGAAATGATATTTTGGTAAAATGGTCTTTGAATCGTCTTTGTCATATTTTCCTATTGACTATAAAAATTATCCATCCGCGTTCATTCATGATTTGTTTTTATTTATTTATTCATTAGTCTACCGATATATATACTTCAAGATTGAGGAGGACTAATGCATCTTTACTGAATGTGTTAAAAATAAAGAGATTGGACAATGGTTATTCTGTTTATTTAAGCCCCGTTTGGATTGAATGAAACCTATAGAAAAGAAAAGAGAAGATAATAACAGAAAAGAAAGGAAAGGAGAATGAGAGATTGTGAAATCTACTTAGCGTGTTTGGATTGAACTAGACAGAAATGAAAGGAGATGGATAGATCGTCAAGTCTATTTTTCTAAAAAATAATAGTTTCATTCTGTTTCCGACCTATTTTGGAAGGAAACCATATTGCTAAAATTGTATTGGGTCCTTTCCTTTGGTTTCCCCTCTTCTCCCTCCATTTCCTTCATGATATAGTTTACCAAACACACAAAATTAAATCCCTCCAAATCATCTCTTTTTTTCCGGGCCTTTCTACTAATCCAAACAGGGCCTTAGTCTTTTAAAGACAAGATTATAAAATAAAAGAGCAAGTAAAAATATACTTTGATAGTGGTTGATAACATCTTCATTTTTTTTTTTTTGGGGGGCAGATGATTGGAACCCTCATAGGGTATTTTTTGGATGCAGATGGGCCGTTGCGTTGGGGTTGCCTACATACTTTTGGGGACCAAGCCGTCATAGTTCTCTTATACTTATTGGTGTTAGCTAGGGAACATAATCCCTTTGGAGCACGATATATATATATATATATATATATATATATATATATATATATATATAAGCGTTAATTAGGCCACCGATATGTGTCATGACACTGCAAGATCATAGAGCTAGGAAAAATGGGTTGAACGTGGGAAAACCACTCCACGACGCATGTAGAGGAGATTAGCTCCATGATTGTTGCATATGTGAAAGGAACATTTTGACTAAATCCTTACCGATCGAGCTTAGGGCTTTAAAAGTCCCCGATCGAGGGTCAACTAATTTGTTAAAACCACTTAAATGTGTTGTACTTTAAAAGATTAAGAGACAGAGCTAGTATATGTGCTGAAGGGGGCAAAGCCCACCCAGCCCCTCAGCCGTCTTTTTAATAGATAGCATTAAACTTAAACTAGCTCAGCCCACCTAACAAACTAGCTCAGCCCACTCATCAACCATCAGGCACTTTAATGATAAAACAAATCTCATTCAGATATTTTATCGCACGGATGCGTGCATTCTTCTTGTCGACCAAAAAAAAAAACATCCTAGGTTATTATCATGACTTGTTATTGTTACTGTATAAAAAGAATTTCTCGTAAAATAAATTTAGAGCCTTCACAAAATTATAACTTACTAAATCAAAATGTTTTTTTTTCCAATAGTGATTGTTTTGTTTCTGAATTTTATACTAATTTTTTTAGGCTATTATTTGCATACACCCGTTCTTTCGCGCTTTGCACCCTTCTATTGACGCACCACAATATTTTCATAGAATCGATCATTTAGAAGTCAGTTCTGGAGCGAAAAAAAAAACCGACTTTCCAAAATTTGATTTAGAATCGATTACGCGGAAAATCGTTTTTGGCTCCTGAACCAACTTTCACAAAGTCCATTCTACTGTGGTGCACAAGTAGTTGATGCACCAACAGAGTCACTATGGTGTAAATACAGACCCCATTTTTTGGGTATAAAAAAGCATTACGAAATAATTATTTTAGCTCTTCCGAAATAAATTTTCTGACTCCGTCCTTGAAGAGATTGATTGAGAGATTGCAACATGAAGTCAATATAAAGGAATATACCGAACAAGAACTCGTTTCAATATTCAACTGAGATAATAAATCCAAGTTTCATTTATGATGCAAAAAAGAAACACAATGAAACAAAGCTTAATTAATGCATACATTTTAAAATGGTCAAGGACGCTTTCAAAGTAAGTGTCGACGCTTTTTGAGATTGTTCTCAATTAATTTGCTATGACGGAAATCTTGAGATTGTTTTTGCAATGCATACCGATTCCACATATAAAAAATTGGTGCCTGCTTCCAATGTTACTCGATCATTTCCCGAGCTAAACTGAGTACCTTTGGGATTACATGAGTTATAGTCCGCTTCGCTCACTTTGATCACATTGTGGACGGTTGGAGGATATTTAAACACTGCCAAGAATTTACAAAACGATAATTAATAGTACGTTTACAAGAGTATAATGACACATACAATCTTGTCTGTGAGAAAAATCGAAAAATTATTTGAACATACCAAGCACATCTCCTGCCTTGAAAGTTTTGCCCGCTGGCCACGAATTAACTCCGAAATTCCAGCCTTTGTCATCACCAACATTAAAGGTCGTTGCTCTTACAATGTTAGAAGTTAGAAACCCAAAAAGAAAAAGTGACATAAAAAAGACAACTTTAGCCATATTGAAGGATATATGGATTTTCAATTCAAGAATATCAGAACTTACAATAAGAAAATATGTGAATTTTCACTATGACGATGTTGCCTTTTTATAGGATTTTTGGGATAGCCATATATTTAATGCACATTATTTTTCTTTTCAGAGAGCTAATACTACACGTTTTGCAGCTCATAATATTTTCGGAAAAATATTCTTGTCATATGCCAATGCCACTATGTAAGATTTGTTTCTTTAAACTACGTACACCCATGGATTGCTTTTCATGTATCCGAGATTTTATGGTGGTTCTGGATCAAGAAATTAAAAGACTCTTATGTCTTGGTGGTTTCTTTTTATTGATAGGGGTCCACAGTAAATTTCTTTACTTTTATTGATTTGACATATCAAGTATGATTTGTTTATGGACCATTCTAAATTTAATTTGTGTTCATGTATGGCGTAGAAGATTTTTTGTCTTAGTTTAAAATTTTCTGCCCATAACATTGATCATTGATTCGTGAATGTGTGTTTATTTAGGAAATTTTTGTTTCTCTTTTCAGCATTTTGTGTTCTAATTTTGCTGGTGAAGGTGTGATTGTGAATCTTTGTTAGTTCTTATGTGCTTTATGCATAGTTGCGTTTTTGTTGAAGTTTCTTAGTGTATTTAAGTTGTGTAATGATGGGTGTATTCTCAAAAAATCTACATAAAGTTTACACCCATTATCATCTTGTGGTTGTGAGTGTTGATTACGCTCAAAATGATACACCCTACGACATCAACATTTCATCCATTCTAAGCTAAAAGTAGTAGTTTTGACCATTTATATGAACATTTGAAGTGATTGTCATATGTCGGGTTCATGAGTCGAGTAATTTGCATTTAACGTTTATTTTCCCCGATTCAATATTATTTCGTGTATTGGTGGAATATTTTCAGGTTGCGACGATTGGGCTGAGTGTTGAAGAGCGATTGTCGGCCGAACTGGATGAAGAAACGGACCTAGGGTATTCCAAAACTTTCAGATAAGTCGACAGAAAGAGAAAAAGACGAAAATACCCCCGAAGCCGCGCAAGGCCTTGCCGCAGCCGCGAGAGTTCCAGAACGAGGGATAGTTTCTAGGTGTCATTAAGTCGGTTATAGCACTATAAATAAGTAGCACCAGCCACGAATTTTAATGTACAATTTTCCATAAGACAAATACATTATATTCAATAGAAGTTCTTTTGTTCTTTTATTTTCTCTATGAGTTCTAGTCACAGATCCGACTGATTCTCCGCCTAGGGAGCGATCTACGGAGAATCTGCACTCGTCTTCGAGTGTATGATTTCCGGCTTTCTAGATGTAGATCTGTCGTTTGTTCATTGTGATTAGTATGGTTTAACTGTTTATATTAGTTCTGCTATGTAGTAGTTAGTTTATTTTACCCCATACATGTATAGATCTGAATCGTTGGTGAAGAAATCATTAAATAGAGGTCGCGTTCTTCAGATCTGCGACAGTATTTATCACTAGATCTGAATACCTAGTAAATCCTAGTTCATGATAATCGGTGGCAGCTACGTCTGATCGACATATTTAATTTACATGTTTGTAGCCTGATCAACTATTTACATGTCATTGTAAAAAACATGAAAGACAATAAAGTGAAGTGTTAGTTCGGACAATGTCTAGATCGAATCTTAGGAATGTGCTAGTCAATCCACGATAGCTGCTTAGAGAGGTCTTCGGTCTTGAGCCGGTCCTAATTCTTATTGCATGTGAATTAATACAACCAACGAATGAGGTTAATTGCACATAGGCACCTACTGTCCTTTCAATGGAAGTAGCGTAGTATTAAAGATTAGCACCCGTAGATGTTAAAGATCTCAAATTTACCAACGGGGATGATTGATGCATGATATGGAGGGAATAACTAATCACTCGTATGTAGAACTAATCCTTACAACTCATAGGAGTATACTTGTTTTTGCTGGGATTAGTATTTTGTGGAGCTTATTGGCACCATCATTTATGCCCTTCGCCCGCGGTTTACGGGGCGTTCGGTTGGTATAGTTGGTCGTATACCGTATTTGTGACAATTCAATCTAGATTAGAACGTGTTTTTACGAGACGACTCTAAGTAGTTGGTCCATTATTCGACCTTGACTCGGGGCGTTACGTATTTGTGACAATTCAATCTAGATTAGAACGTGTTTTTACGATGATAGACCAAGTCCTATTGCTAGTAGAAGCACGTGCTCACACCACGGGCGTGATCAAGTGTTTCTATGTTTTTTGATATTCTTTGAAAATAAAAAATGAATGGTGAGATGAACGAGGGTGTAAACTCTATGTAAACTTTTGGAGGTACACCTATCATTATCCCTTTATGTTTATTTTGAGTTAGGTTTCGTATGTAAGTCTAGAAGTGTCTACGGGCCTTTAAGGGCAATAGGATTTGACATAATTGATTACGACCTATGTGGTCTTTGGTTGATTTAGGTGATTCTGTCTAGTTTGGATAGTAGAAACTGCTTTAGTAGGCTCATTGGTTCCAAGTAATGTTGGTTAATAGTTTGTTAAAGTGTAATTGTTCAGTTGTATTGTAATTTAAAGAGTTGTAAAATTTTAGTCCAGGATATTTAATTTGATTAGTGCGGCTTTGTGTTTTGAGATTTTTCACTGGAGCCTCCTAAAAGACAATAAGTTTGAACTATGTTGATCTCCGTGTAATTTATCTTTCGGCGTTTGATTAGCATGTAGAGGAGAGATTGGCTCCATGATTGTTGCATAAGTACAAGGAACATTTTGACTAAGTCCTTACCGATCGAGCCAAGGGCTTTAGACCAGGGGTCAAAACAATTTAGAAAGCCTTCCGATCGAGGGTCAACAAGTTGTGAAAACCTCTTAAATGTGTTGTACTTTAAGGGGTTTATCGATAGATTGCAACCTAAAGCCAATACATATGAATATGCCAAACAAGAACTCGCTTCAATATTCAACTGAGATGATAAATCCAAGTTTCATTTCTGATGCAAAAAAGAAACACAACGAAACGAAGCTTAATTAATGCATACATTTTCAAACGGTCCATGACGCTTTCAAAGTAAGTGTCTATGCTTTTTGAGATTTATTTCGATTAATTTGCTGTGACGGAAATCTTGAGATTGTTTTTGCAATGCATGCCGATTCCACAGATAAAGAAATTGGTGCCTGCTTCCAGTGTTACTCGATCATTTCCCGAGCTAAACCGAGTGCCTCTGGGATTACATGAGTTATAATCCGCTTCGCTCACTTTGATCACATTGTGGACGGTTGGAGGATATTTAAACACTGCCGAGAATACACAAAACGATAATTAATAGTACGTTTACAAGAGTATAATGAAACAAAATTGTTTGTGAGAAAAATCGAAAAATGATATGAATATACCAAGCACATCTCCTGCCTTGAAAGTTTTGCCCGTTGGCCACGAATTAACTCCGAAATTCCAGCCTTTGTCATCTCCAACGTTAAATGTCGTTGCTCTTACAATGTTAGATGTTAGAAGCCCATAAAGAAAAAGAGTCATAAAAAAAACAACTTTAGCCATATTGAAAGAATATATGGATTTTAAATTCAAGGATATCAAAACTTACAAAGAGACAACATATGATTTTCACTTTGACGCTGTTGCCTTTTATAGGATTTTTGGGATAGCCCAATATTTACTGCACATTATTTTTATTTCCAATGAGATAATACTACACGTTTTGCAGATTCATAATATTTTCAGATAAAAAAAATCTTGTCTATGCTATGCATGTAAGATTTGTTTCTTTAAACTACATACACCCATGGATTGTTTTTCCTATATTAGAGATTTTATGGTGGTTCAACCAAGAAAAGGACCACCATATCATGGTGGTTTCTTTTTATTGAAAATGGTCCACCATAAATTTCTTTACTTTTATTGATTTGACATATCATGTAAGATTTGATTCTAGACCATTTTAAATTTTGTGTTCATGTACGTCGTAGAAGATTTGTTGTCTTAGTTTAAAATTTTATGCCCATAACATTGATCATTGATTTGTGAATGTGTTTTTATTTAGGAAATTTTTGTTTCTCTTTTTTTGCATTTTGTGTTCTAATTTTGCTGGTAGAGGTGCAACTGTGAATCTTTGTTAGTTCTTATGTGATATGTGCATAGTTGCGTTTTTGTTGAAGTTTCTTAGTATCTTTTTGATGACGATGGGTGTACTAAAGAAAATCAGAATACTCTAAAAAACAATAGAACACTGAACTTATCTTTTCTTTTATTAAGATTAAATGAAATGATACAGTAGGTGTCCATTTTATAGGAGATAAATGACATGATTTTTTTTGAAGATAAATGGCATAAATCATAATTTAAAATATAGAAATCATAACAGAATTCAAAGTATAAGGGATTCTAAGCATATGCATGCAATCTATTCAAATCCTAACAATAAACAAACACTTATCCACTATTATGTTGATTACAATATAACAATTTTATTTATTTTGGCATTTATCCGATCTACTCAAATTTTCTCTTCTATTATGTACCTCAAAAAATCTACGTAAAGTTTACACCCTACATCACCTCGTGGTTGTGAGTGTTTTTATGTTTTTTTTTTTTTGTTTTTTTGAAAATAAAAAATGAATGGTGAGATGAACGAGGGTGTAAACTCTATGTAAATTTTTGGAGGTACACCTATCATTATCTCTTATATGTTTACTTTGAGTTAGGTTCTGTATGCGAGTCTAGAAGTGTCTATGGGCCATTAAGAGCAATCAAATTTGAGATATCTGATTACGACTTGGGTGGTCTTTGGTTGGTTTAGGACATTAGGTGATTCTATCTAGTTTGGATAGTAGAAACTGCTCTAGTAGGCTCATTGATTCCAAGTAGTGTTTGGTAGTAGTTTGATAAAGTGTAATTGTTCAGTTGAATTGTAATTTAGGGGTCAAAGAGTTGTACAATTTTAGTCCAGGATCTTTAATTTGATTAGTGCGGCTTTGTGTTCTGAGATTTTTCACTGGCTGCTCATAAAAGACAATAAGTTTGAACTATGTGTAATTTATCTTTTGGCATTTGATTATCATTGTACTTGTATTTTGAGTCTATAAACTAGTTAAATCTTATCAGTTGAGATAGGACTCATTTGAATAATTCTCAACAGTGAAAGAACTCAGCTGGATAAGATTCAGATGTAATAAGACTCAGCTGTGATAGGACTTAGCTCTATTGATCTTGCACTTCTGGTCTCGATCTATAGATCCGAATCTTACTCAGCTGTCATCTTCATTGCTTAGTCTTTCAGCCGATATTACTCTTATGATCCCGGTGTTTATCGATTGTAGACGTAATTGTAGGTGTTTTTGTATTGTAGGAATCAAAATAGGTTCGAAGCTTGCTTGTAATTCTTGTGTGGTTGTGTTTTCAACTTTTGCAAAAGGTAATTGGGTGTTCAAAAAAATCGTAGATTGTTGTTTTGGTGCTTAGTTTTGTATTGTTTATGATGATTAACTTGTCGATATAGTTGTATTGTGCTATTTTTTTATTTTTACAAAAATAAATATATAGTTGTCTTGTGCCATTTTTTTTAGGGAAATGAATTATAGTGTGTTGTGCTCTACTTTTTTTTATTAGAGAAATATTATAATAGTTGTGTTGTGTCAATTGTTTTTAGATATTGTGGAATGTTAAATCAGTATAGAGGTATAGGAATATATATCTTAAATCAATATCTAATATTTTTTTCCTAAAAAAAATCAATATCTAATATTTTCTGTACAATGTACTAGGTAGATTTGGAATACAATGGTTTAAGGTATAGTGGTATAAGGAGCCTTTATATGAATGAACATAAGTGGTTAGTTAATTACGTAAATACTTATATGACTAGAAGACGGTCCGTGCTCTGCACGGTGAGGCCCTATAGGCTGTGTTAATATATTGAAATTAGCAATTTTTTGATATCTTATGGTTGATTGCCAACAAAAGGCTTTGGTTCATTCAATGCATGGTTTTCTAAGGGGAGAAAATATATCTTTAACAATGTGAATAAATAAACTTGATAGACAAAAGTGAATTTATACATCATTTGCATTTTCCAGGTGCAAAATGTTTCAAAAGCACCTGATTATACACAATTGGGCGGCTGCCTTTAAAAGCATAGAGTCTTGTACATAATAGGTTTACAGTAGATTTCAGAAGTATTAACAGGATAGCCAAAATACAAAATAACTGGAATTTTGGTAGTTACAAAAGACTAAGCTTTTTTTTTTTTTTTTTTTTGAAGGGAAAGACTAAGCTTTGATTTCTGAAAAATGGAGGGGTTAATTACTTTTTTTGGTGACCCCATGTCCTAGCATTGGCATTGATCAACTGTCATCTGGCCTCATTTTCTTCAGTGGGCTTGACGGGGTAGATGGTGTTGCTGGGATGGTATGTTCTTGGGTCCTGACAGCACATTTCATTGTTGTGTGCTTGTTGTTGTTTGCTTTTTGTTCAGTGGCTGACAGTGTTGCCTCTTTTGCTGTAAATAAACCAGTTAACGTGCATGATTAATATTTGGTACTTACTTTGGATCATTGATGCTAGTGTGTACTTGTGAGGAATTTGTTATGTACTGTGTTTGCCTCTTTGTTGTCCGTGGTCTTGTTTGTACCGATCTTTGAGTTGTTTCCTTCTTTGTTTTGTTGAAGTGAATCTTTGCATAGTGAATACGGTAATACCATCGTCGAACCTTTTTCTCTGTGCTCTGAGTTGTGCTAGGAAGGTCTGGTTTTGCAGGCGAACGTTTATGCTTGTCAGTAACCTGCTTGTCTCCTGTAACACAAGATATGCACAGTCATATGCAAAAACAGCATAGCAGACACACCTATGTTTGTGTGTGAAGGATTTGAAATTTAGAATACTGGGCATCAAAGTTTTCAAGACATAATGACAAACTGAATAGATTAACGCCAAAGTTCTTTAATAAGAATGAAACATTATGAGTGTAAGCAAAGCAATTTATTAAAACAAAACAGATGTAAAGATTATTTTATCATGTATCCACTGTTCAGCTGCATACCTGTGGGGTCATTGAGTCTAATTCTGGAACTTTCTTCTGTAACAGCTGTTCCGCCACTTTGTCGAACACCGTGACTCTCACCGAATCTGAATTGTCGGTGATTGTTGCGTTTAGCTTGCATCTGTACAATTATTTAATAAATGTAGTTAGTAGTAGATGTTGTGTGTTTTAATGCGTGTTTATGTGAAGGTACGACTTACTTGAGGGTTCTTTGTTTGATTGCACTTGCATATGAAGCGTAATAGCTTTCCCCCGGCTTTGCGGGAAACATAAAGCCTATGGCCTAACACGGACTCTCTCTATCTAAATAAAAATTCCACCTAACCCGATTAGCCTGGAGGGTATATTTAATTTTAAGTGCAAGCAAGGAAAAAACGAGAATGTTACAACGGCAGGCAACGATACGACGGTATAATAGATAACATACGCCCAAACTAAATAAATTATAAGCATCTAAATACTAACACAATATATGACATATGACCAATTCACTAACAACACATGCAACATGGTTATATGTATCATAAAGCAACGCATAGAAACACACATGCAACGACAAACGCCTAAACCATAAACAATGGAAACACTGTAAATTACCAGATGCAAGCACACATGCAACCACCTCAGGCAACATAAAAGAGAATCTAAAGATAATTGCTAGTAGACACAATGTTCACAAATACAGAAAAGCAAAATAAGGTACACATGCAAAGATCTTAGAGCATAGAAGGTAGCACACCAGAAGGACTACCGTCATAAGTGATGCACTTCATAAACAGAACAAACAAAAGGCTAATACAATGCATAGGAAGCAAGACCACATGGAAAAACTTATTCATTAGCTATTAGCGATAAGAGCACAAATAGGAATACAATAGGGCTCATATGCAACCATCGCCTAACACATAAAAACACCAAAATACCACATGGAACACGCGCACCATTTTAGAACATAGAACATAGAATTTGAGATAGGTGGCCATTAGAGGCAACGAACTAAATAAACGAGAATTGAAGCTAACCTTAGTAGAAGCCAAAGCAAAGTCAACGAGAATGAAGCGTAGACAAGCAAGAATACCCGAACACCGAGAAAGGAGGAAGAAAAATATGAAACAACGAATGTAACTCCATTTTAAAGCATAGAACACAACATTTGAGAAAGCCCGCCATTAAAGGCAACAAATTAAAGAAACGAACGCAAACTAACCTTAATCGAAGCCAAAGTAAAGCCAACGAAACGAAGAGTAGACAAGCGACAACGTACGAACATTGCAAACAAACATAATGAGACAATGCATGTAACTCATTCCGAGTACACTGAAACTAAAGCAGTATACACTATAAACAAGATGCACAAGCAGGAACAAACATATAACAAAGAGCATCATACGGTTTCTATACATGCATCTTAGACATACACAAAAAGGATGTAAAAAAAATAAAAAAAATAAAGAAAGAGAGGAAAAAAGACAGTAAATCCGAACAACAGAAAATGCAACAATAGAAGAAACAACAAAAGCAATGAAAGCTCACATATTTTCAAGTGATAGCACAGATGCAACCATATTAGGTAACACAAAACACTATTTAAAATTCATTGCCAGGAAAAGTCATCTAAAAAGAAAAAAGAACACGAGAGAAGAAGAAAAGAACATATATGCAATTAGCTTAGAACATGAAAAACAACCATTTCAAATGAAACAATATGAGAGCTTATATATCTCCAAGTGAGCACACACACAAAACCATGTTAGGTAACATAAAAACAATTTAAAATCCATTGCCACCATAAGCCAGCCTCACAAATACACAGATAAGAAGGATATAGCACATATGCAGTGATCCTAGAGCATACAAAAAAGTCGCACTAAATAAATGCTATTACAAGTGATGTACTTGATTAACAGGAAAAAATGTACTTAATTAACAGGAAAAAACAACCCAAAACCATCAGAACTCATAAATATCTACCTGAAAGGACACATGCAAAACTATATCAGGTAATATATTCATTGCCAGCAAAAGTCCTCTTCAAAAAACAAATAGAGAAGAAGAAAATGACACACATGCAATGAGCCTAGAACATGCAAAACAGCTATCCCAAATGCAAAACCACAGCAGCTAATATAAAACATAATAAAAAGTTTTATGCTATCAGAAACATGACCTCTGAAGAATACAGAATGAAAGAACAAATCTTCACATACACGTTCTAATGTTACATATAGCAAGGCGAAAAAAAAAAAAAAAAAAACAAACATGCAATCATCGGGATGGTGCTATCCAAGTGAGCGAGACACACGAACTATGTTAGGTAACATAAAACCATTTAAAATCCTTTGCCATCGAAGCCGACCTAACAAATACAAAGATAAGAAGAAAATAGCACATATGCGGTGATCTAGAGTATACAAAAAAACTGCGCCAAATAAATGCTATTACAAGTGATGTACCTGATTAACAGAAAAAAACAACCCAAATTAATCAGAACTCTTAAACATCTACTTGAAAGCACACATGCAAAACCATATGAGGTAATATATTCGTTGCCAGCAAAAGCCATCTTCAAAAAAAAAAATGGAGAAGAAAAAAACACACATGCAATGAGCCTAGAACATGCAAAATAGCTATCCCAAATGCAAAAAACATATCAGGTAATATCAGAAACATGTCATTTGAAAAATACGAGAATGAAAGAACATATCTTTACATATACATTCTATTTTACATATAGCAAGGCACAAACAAACGAGAAGAAAACAAACATGCAACCATCGGGGTGGTGCTATAGGGGAAGGGAAGGGTAGAGTGAAAACCAAAAGCAATGGAAGACAAAATGGGAATGCCTAATAAAACAATTTAATTCCATTTCTCAATTTACACTCTCAAACATTGAAAAAATTGCACCAGAAGATTAGAAGCAAAAAATATTGAAGCAGAAGAAGAAGAACAACAGAAACATACATAGAACCACAAGATTTACTCACCGATCACGAAAACTACTCCAATGCAGAAGAAACGGCCCTAGAGAAAACAAAAGAGCAGATGAGCATGAGAGGAAACAAAGAGAACACCAAAAACTCGACAAACCGACCTGTCCATTGTCCAATTTATAGGCAGGCGAAAAGAAAGCGGTGGTGGAAGCCATGGCAAGCTAAACAAACGCCACGAAGATGAACCCGTCTAGTGGAAGAAGAGAGCTTTCATTGGGCAACTACATAGACCTAAGACGACGTCGTTTAGCTGAGTGGGGACGGAAAAAAAAAAAAGAAAAACCGCACAAGACGACAAAATCTTTGTCAACCAGAATCCGTAATTAATAGGGTGCAGTGTATATTGAAGATGAGTCTAACAAAAAAAACAACATGATTTTTTGTGAGACACGTTTTTGTTTCGCAACTCGGAGTAATACTCCACTCGGGACAGCCCGTGCCATATGGGAAGTTGAAGGATATGTCGTAGTGTATTCTCATCATGCAAAGTGTACTTAGGCCATATGTATAACAAACCCCTTGCATGATTGAGTTTTGCTAGCGGGGCAATTAGAGATGGAGTGTGTCTTCATACAAACTTGTTAGTGATTGTAAAGTTATTTGTGATTAATGTTCTTTGGATTTCAGCGTACTTACCCCAGTTTTGTTTTATGTCTTCCCTCCTCAAGAAGATTGGCATGTTGAAGACGATTCCTTCGATGCAAATTTTTAGTCATGCTGAAGATGTTATGAAGTTGTTATCTTTGGTTATTAAACAACCGAATTAAGTTCAAGTTGTACCTTGTGATGTTAATATTGTTGGAGAAAATAGAGAAAAAAAATGATTTTATCGATTTTTTAATCGTTTTCGACAACTACTTTAAAAAGCGAGTTCGATAAGACTTTTATTAAAGTTATCGAGACTTTATTAAATCATTAGAAACTACGTGCTACGTGTTAAAATTATTCAATTCGGAATACGGATGAATGAGATATTAACGCTTTAAGTTGTTTGTGAGATATTGGGAGTAGAGTTGTGTAAACTCTTTATCCCACATTGGAACATGAGTGGTCCAATGTCAAGTATTTAAATGATAACAATTGATGATGGGTATAAGCTCCTAGAGAAATGGAGGAAGACTCGGAATGTTTTAGTTAGACGATGTACCGCTAAAATTGCCACACGTACGCACGCGCCGCCGCCTGCCCGTGCCTGTTGACCGTTGACCTTAGGTGTTGGCTTTGGGGAATTGGGCTAGTATTATATTTTTGGACAAAATCAGCGGAGTGGCCGAGGCTCAGCCGATCAGCAGGGTGACGACAAACTCTGCAGAGTCGAAGTCAGCTGAGGCTCAGCAATGCTGAATGTTCAGCAGAGTCGAAGTCAGCTGAAACCTTTCATCTTCTTCTTTGAAACTTTTCATCTTCTTGGCTGAAACTTTTCATCTTCTTCGAAGCTGTCATGATCAATACTGATATCAAAGTGAGAGTAGTGGGAGTAAATGCATTAATGGTTATCAATGCCGAGACTTCTCAATTGCTTGCTCAAACCTCTATATAAACAAACCTTCACAACATGGAGAAGACACACAAGTTACAATAACATAAATATAATACACATTCATATAGTTTTGCATATAAGATTGAAGAGTTTTCTGAAGTGTTGTCAGAGTTCGAAGTTTGTTCAAAGTTGAAGTACCTCTCTTTGAACAGTATACTGAGTAATCTTAAGAGACAATTGCATAATCCGTGGTATAAGCCGGAGCGAATTTGTCTTAAAGGACAGAATTTCATCTCGCCTCAGTTCTTAGCATATCCTTATTTATTTTTCCATCACTGTACTTGTAATTTTTTCTCATATATATATATATATATATCCTTCTCTTAGTAATAAGAAAGAAGGGTGTTAAGGGAGTGTGACAAGTGTTTTTTTATTGGTTTTTTTTTTACTGTTAATTGGCCTAGCCCAGTTCTTTTTTTTTTTTTTTTTATACTGTTCATCGTCCCAGTCCAGATTTTTTTTTTTGAGATTGGTTCTTTTTTTTTTTTACTGTTCATCGGCCCATTCCATTTTTTTTAAACTGTTCATCGGCCTAGTCTAGAATTTTATTTTTTTTATTTTTTTTGAGAAGAATGGTTTGAGTTAAATTGTTTCATTTTGGAGGACTCAATTATATCACCTTTTAATGTGCGAATATATGTAGCAAATGTATGACTATTTTCAAAATATAATGCCACGACTTGTTGCCGACACGATCTTTGTATCATGCCAAAAAAATTGTCTTTGACTTTTACATGAAATATTATAAATTTATTAAAATAAATTCATTTCATAAAAAAACATATCGTTTGTACACGGCGATATGACTACTTTCAAGATATAAGGCAACGACATGTTGCCTACACGATCTTTATATCATGCCAAAAAAAAATTGGGTTTGACGATTACATGAAATATTAAATTTCTTGAAATGAATTTTTTTTCGTAAAAAAACATATTGTTTATATAAAATATTAAGTATCCTGAAAAAAAAATTATTTCGGCCACAAATATTGTTAGACTGGCTATAGTGTATTGTTGATTTAATTTATATGGAAATTCGAATTGTGTATTTTACCATGGCCGTTAAAATTAGCCTAGATCTGAGAATACAAAAAAGGGTTCAGTAGTGTCGAAATGTGTCGATTTTGTGTCGTGAAGTGTTGACAGTGTGTTAGATTTTAATTAAAATTATAATTAATATTCATTTCATCAACCGACACCTGTTGGATATGGCGTCGGGGTGTATCGGTGCGTGTCGTGTCGTGATTTTGGTAGAACACGTGTTGTTGCAAATAATGTCGAAGATAGCTTCATTTTTCGGTTAAAATAGATTTAAGTAGAAATTGAAAAAAAAAAATCAGTAGTATCGAAAAGTATCCATATGATGTCAGGAGGTGTCGAAGATGTGTCGGATATTCATTTCATCAGCCGACACGTGCCGGACATGCCATCGTAATGTATCAGAGTTAATTAAATACAAACCGGGGCAATGCTTGTGCGGAGCACGATTGTTTATTTTCCTAGTATATATATAAAAATTGTTCTTCTTCTTTCTGTTTATTAATTCCATTTCGCATAAAATACTACGGGTATAACAATTTTAAGAAATTTTTTTCGAGCTTTCTTATGCTATGAAAAGTTTCTTTATGCGAAATAAAATAATAAAATAAATTTCGACTTTGAACAATTTATTTTATTTATTCTGCTGAACCTGAATATCTCGTTGATATTCAGTAAAATCTTGCTACTGTTTGGCCTCGTTTTAACGAACCAAAATCTGATTTTTGATCTTCTGTCTTTGAACAGAAATGACTACTGTTAATGATGCGTCATTGACACCTACTGTTGATGCTACGGCAAGTGGAAGTCTGAATCCACTATCAAATGCAACTGTGCCTACTACTGTTGTGACACAATCTACTGTTGATGTGGCTAGTTCATCTCATGGTGAGAAGCCAGAAAAATTTAATGGGCTGAATTTCAAGCGTTGGCAGCAAAAGATGCTGTTCTACTTGACTACCTTGGATTAGCCAGGATGCTCACTGAAGAGCAACCAGATGTGCCTCCAGACAACCTCGAACACAAGGCTCTGCTTGCTCAAGAGAGTTGGAAGTATAGTGATTTTTTGTGCAAAAATTACATTCTAAATTGTTTAGACAATACTCTGTATGGTGTTTGTTGCATGTTTGAAAATGCTAAAACATTGTGGCTTGCATTAGAGAAAAAGTATAAAATTGAATATGCAGGTGCTAAGAAATTTATTGTAGGTAAATTTCTGAAATATAAGATGGTCGATTCCAAAACCATAATCAAACAAGTTGAGGAATTACAATTAATTATATCCGAATTTTTAGAAGAGGGTATGATTATTAATGAAAATTTTCAAGTAGCCTGTGTGATTGAGAAATTACCTTCTTCATGGAAGGAGTATAAAAGTTATCTCAAACACAAGCGAAAGCAGATGTCTATGGATGATCTGATTGTCTGACTCTGTATAGGGGAGGATAATAGAGCACCCGAGAATAAACGTGTTGTGCAGGTTGGACAGGCCAAAGCTCATGTTGCTAAGGTCAAAAATCAGAAGAGGAAGAAAACTAGTCAATCTTCCAAGAAAACTGGTGAAACATCTAAGAAACCACAAACTCCATTTAAGTTTAATGGTGAATGTCGCAACTGTGGCAAATTTGGGCACCGTGCAGCTGAGTGCCGTGGAAAGAAGTCATTTCAGCCAAAGACACATGTGGCTGAAACTGATGGTGATGATGACATGTTCTGCGCTGTGATGACAGAATGTAATTCTGTGGGGAATCCAAGACAATGGTATGTGGACACTGGAGCCTAGGGAGGGATGTCGATTTCGACCCGACCTGGTGGATATCCATCCGACCCTACCCGTTAGGGTAGGGTATTTTTTAGGGTAGGGGAGGGTATGGGTTTCATATTCCAAAACCCGCCGTGGGTAGGGGAGGTGAGTGCCTTTGGTTGGTAGGAAGCTAGATGGACTTGATGGATTCTTCCTCATGTATGCTTGGATGGGAAAAGGGATGCCCTTCTTTCGCAATACTTCCTGACTCCCAAGCCACAAGGTTCAAGATTCCATTTGATTGCCATTAGATCGAGGGTATGGATATGTGTTGTCTACCCATCATAATACCCACCCGACCCATGTTGTGTATATATATGTGTATATATATATATATATATATATATATATATATATATATATATATATATATAGAGAGAGAGAGAGAGAGAGAGAGAGATCATGATTAAATAATTACGCATACATTACCAAGAAAGTAAAAAAAACATCTCACTTGAAAAGAAACAGAATAACAAAAACAAATATATGTAATTTAAATAACACTATTATTCTTCATCTTATATATCAATTTTCGAGGTAAAAAATTGGGTGTTTTCTCTCAAAATCGATTCCGTACTGTACTGTCAAAATCAAGGTTGAAAAGTGCGATTTGTTTTCAAAAAAAATCTTTTGCTTGTTTTGTTTTTAATAATGTATTCTTGAAGCTAATCTATTTTCCCTAACATCAATTGTCAAACCCTAATGATAAACCGAATACCGTATTGTATCAATCTTATTACATATAAGCCCAACGTTGGATTAATGTATATTGGTAAGTTTATAATTATTTATTTTAACCGAATGAGCGCTCAATTCATAAAAATGTATCAATAACCAATCCCGTCCATCAATCGCATCAACATAGGACCAAAGCGGCCATCGTCACATCTATCGTAACGGGACCCATCAATGATCACGTATGCTAACGAAACTGAATGACATGGATCATGATGTGGATGCGTAGCATGGAAATAACATGACATGTGATCTTAACATGTATATTTCCAACTGGTCCACCATAAACTTTAACGCGATCAAACCATATATCGAGATCAAAGTGTGAAATAACAAAAACTTTAATTTCTGCAGAATAACCGTAACCTTAACTTTAACCTTAACATTAAACTGAATAACCGAAAAATGTGTCTATATCGAAACAAACATTATCAACTACAAACTCCCACAAAACCTAAGCATCCTTAACAGACATGACACCCATATGAGCAGTATGCTCAAGAACATCTTGGGTGGTTGTCCCTTAGTGAGTGGATCCACAATAATGGAGTTTGTCATGATAATTTCAAAAGACACCCTTCCACTTTGAACTCTATCTTTAACAACTAGGAACACTATATCAATGTTCTTAGACATTGATGAGCTTCTGTTGTTGTTGGGATAAAACACTGCGGAATTATTATCACAATAAAACCTTAGTGGTCATTCAATGACCAAATTCACAGCCGTGAAACATATTTCCGCATCTATATCCCATCACTAGTGGCTTCAAATGCCCCAAATTTTGTCTTCAATGTCAAAGAAGCCATAAGTGTCTGCTTAGCACTTCTCAGAAAAATAACTTCTTGTGACAAAATGAAGACAAACCTTACGTGGATTTAAATGTATCTTTACATCCACCAATAAGTCGATATACCAAATGATCTCTAACTTTTCGACTCCGGATATGTGAGCATCTTATATTTTATTTTTTCGTAAGTACTTTATAACCTTATAGGTTTGTGACCAAATGACCCTTTCCAGGATCTTTTAAGAATCTGCTCAACGACCGAAATGTACACAATAACCGGACATGTACAAACCTAAGCACACATTAGACTCCCAATAAATATATCAAAAGGAGTCTTCTGCATTTCCTCCTACTTTATATCATTAGAAAAGGCACAGTGAGACTAAATGTGTCTCACTTAGACACAGGGGTACCATGTTGTTTACAATCCAGCATGTCGAATCTCTTAAGAAAACTTTATCCTTATAGTCTGTTTGTAATGATCCAATAATACCTCAGGATAACCCCGATATACATGGATCCCGAAACTGAACTTGCGTCAGCTAAATCTTTCAACTCAAATCCGGACGAGAGAAATGATTTAGTTTAACACTCTCAAAATCTATATCGTTACTAGTTATCATCAACATGTCAAACCAAGAGTATGAACCTACTTCCACTAAACTTATGGTAGATACATTCATCAACCGAATTTGACTCTGAACTAGAGACAATGATTTGATGAAATCTAACATACTATTGACGGGAAAACTATTTGAGTCCATAGATGGGTTTCTTTAGTTTGCAAACCATATTCTTTGCGTCACCAAATGCAAAGTTTTCTGGAAGCGCCAAATCAATGTCACCACTGATAAACATTGTCTTTACATCCATCTAATGTAACTCATAATCCATATGAGCAAGTAGAGCCATAATTATCCAGACAGGGCCTTTCAATGAAACCAGAGAGAAAGCCTTTTATAACACTCATTTTGCATAACCTTAATCCACTTACGAGAGTTGGAGCTTTCCATGGCTTGAGGAACGGTAAATGGGTCGTTCTCTATGATGTCATGATCCTTATGCTCAAAGAGGTAAACAATATAATCATCCTGAATTGTTGACCTCATCTCTCTAGTAGAGTGCCTAAGTTGTGGTGCCAATGATTTCTCATGTGGCACCTCATATGCTCATGTTGCTCTATATTGGTTCTTGAGGATGTTGAGGTTGCCTAATTGGAAGTTCAAGAATATTGTCATAAACCGTATCTGGCAATAGTATACATCCCATTTGGGAAAAAAAGAAATTGTTACCAACTGCCACAGTAGGGAGAGTCATGGTAGGATCTTCTTTAAAGACAATATTTCATACCTTATCTTCCTCCCAAACTCAATATACTCAAGGAACCTTGCTGATCCCGTCTAATAAAAAACAAAAAAACTGGAAGTACGACCATAGAACTTAAAACCCCTGGATCTCTTAAAACACCACACATAACAGTTGACCATTCTTAAGTCCAATTTTCATTCCTTTGGTTTATAAGGCCTAACCTTAGTTGGACAACCTCCAATATGATTACACCGAATACTAGGTTATCATAGTCCATATTTCATATTGGGTTTTGGTTACTACCGTAGTGGTATTTATTTAGTATGAAAGCTGCCAACTTTAATTTCCGTAGTGACTACCATTAGATATATTAAAAGCGAATAATCGTCTATGAATGTGATACTTTATTTCTGACCATTCCAACATACCGTAAGGAATAGACATCAAGTGACCATATGTATCAATTTTAAGACGTACTTAGAGCAATCAAATATCTAATCTCCTATGTTGGTTTGTTACCCCTTAATACAACCTGCTCAGACGAAATCCATCTGACATATCATGGGGACCAAATGTTCCATCTGACATAAGCCTTTATATTCTCTTTCGAGAAATTTTACAAAAATGCTAATGCCAAACCATATAGGAACCATCATTAGTTAAATTTGATTTGTGCCATGAAAACTAAATGCGAGTGTATCAAGATTATCACCGAAAGCCAAATGATTAGAACATATTTGATCTGAATCCTGGAAAGACTAAGGTATCATCCTTAATTGAACAAGAATGTCCTAATTTGTCCAAAGTCTTTTCCAAGTCTAGAAAATGTTCAATATTCAGTAACAATCTAGTTTCTGAATAGCCTTAAACTTTATTGCATCACCATCACCCACAAAGATGTATCTTTCAACATCAACCGGTGATTGATAATGCTATCTACTCTGCATATTCACGCTCAAATGAATAGGTGCATCAGAATCTATCCACCATGTATGTTCAGGCACATAAATCAACTCAACCCCTAAACAAACCAAAAAAGAAAAGAAAAGAAAAACTTAACTTTATTTGCTCAGCAAGCATGACACTACAAGAAATCATTCATTGTGTACCTACCTATTGGCTTAAGAAACAACCAATATCCTTATGTTGTCACTTTTGCCCCTATTGTTGAATACCAGCAGCTTCCTTAAATTTTATTGTGCCCTTATTTTTAATGGTGACCATATTTAGCACTTTCTGGTTGCCCAAATTTAAAATCATTCGACTTCTTGCACTCAGTGGGAAATCGATTTCTTCAACTCCCACCATTCCTTATGTCAGTTATAACTGACATTTAATTTATCATATTGTGCTTGAAAATTAGAATGATAAATTGCACCAGTAGTCCATCACAGATATCCAAATTAAATATCCGAAGTTTGGAAATCAAATGAGCAAATTTTAGAATGTGTCATTATGTTGCATTAGTCCTTGTACCTTATAGAGATTAGCTAAGACATGACAAGTTGTCTCGCCTTTCTCTTCATGGCATTGTGCAACTCTATTAAACACACAAAAAAATTTCCTTACTGGTCACCATAGCATTTATGTCACTTCTAAGAGTATTTGGAATGGCTTCCCTATTGATCAAAGACTCAACCTATTTGATCACTCACATTTCTCAAGGTACAATCTATGACTGCTTGCACTATCCTGATTGAGAGGTTTAAGAGGATCATACCTAAATGTCAAGTCTAGATCCTTAATGTCAATGACAAGAACAAACTTGTTCTTTCTAAGTCTTGAAATCATAGAAAATTAATGGAGGAATATAATGCTTCAATGAGCAGATATACATTAAAGAAGAACTTAAAAATAAATACATATAACAACATAATTAACCTTAAGCTCACATATATAAGATCCGAAGAATATCCAAAATCAAACAAATTTATGATATATTTTCCCATCACAAAATGCCGGCACGACATTAATATCTCATCTTTGGACGATAATACTAACTCGTAATTGACATCTTGGCGTAGTGGATGTTACCGTCAAATAAAGACCAATGGATCGCATCTATTATCCACATGGAAACCGAATAATTGTCACGTATTTATCACCACAGGTGTATTTATATTATATCCTTCCTTTGGGCCGAATACAATGAATTTATAAAAACACAAACCATTTTACATTGAATCAATTTCCACGAATAACAAATCCAGAGACGTAATAATTGTAAATACCACAATATATCAATGTTTGATTATACCGTATTGACCTTTTAAAAAAAAAGATTTATCAAAATTGGGTAGCTTATTTCTTCGGATGTTACCATAATATAATATATAGGCTAATTATCAAATGAAACGTTTCAACCGAATAAAGCCCCAAAAGAACAATTCTATAAGTCCTAAATATATATGTATATATAAATTGGATCGAACCAACTGGTGCCATGCTTCAATTACTACAGAGCTTTAATTCACAAATAATATAGTAAATTACAAATTTTATTCACAACTTATGCAGCCAAAATCAAGGTTATTAAGAGAGATTTTTTTGATCTTCTGCTTTTAACTTATTTCACTCTATATGTAATCTAATATATTTTAAGAAAATTAGATCTTGGAAATCTAAGGCACATTTGTTTGTTTCTTTTTTTTTTCCTTAAGAAATTGATAAATTTATTTATGTTTTTGAGTAAGATAAATATATTTTGTCACATTTGTGATATTTTGGGAGTCTACAAGATATTATATCATGATCATGATTCATGAATTTACTTTATTTTATATATTGTAAGATTTATATATTTTTTGTCTTGTGTGAAACTTCTTACCTTATAGAACAATTATCACGATCTAAGGATTCAACATTTTGATACACAAGGACAAGGAACAAACAGATTCAAATATCACGTTTTAAGGAATCAACACGTATATTAAGTCTCGATTTTGTGTATTTACGTCAGCAATTGTTACTCAAATTTTCTTATCATAAATTTCGATGATAAAATCAGATATACATAGACCCGTGGATATCCACGTGGGTGGGGAATGGGTAAGAGAACTTCGACCTGCATGGGTAATAGGTAGGGTATGAGTAGGAAAATAATTTGATGGGTAGGGTATGGATATAGTAAAATCCATGCCCACCCGTACCCATTATCATCCCTACTGGAGCCACAAGACATGTTTGTACTGACCGTGCAACCTTTTCAACCTATAAGGCTGGAGCTGGTGAGATACTGTGGATGGGAAACTCTTCTCATTCAAACGTTCTGGGAACAGGCAATGTGATTCTGAAGATGACTTCTGGGAAGAAGCTGACATTGACCAATGTTCTCCATGTTCCTGACATTCGTAGGAATCTAGGTTTTGGTGCTATGTTGAGCAAGGCTAGTTTCAAGATGATGTTTGGTTCTGATAAAGTCATTCTGACCAAAAATGAAGTGTTTGTCGATAGAGGCTATCTCACCGAGGGTATGTTTAAGTGGAATGTAATGGCCATTGTGCCTAAAAATGTTGTGCCCGATGAGGCTAATAAAATTGCATCTACTTCTGCTTACTTGCTTGAGTCTTCTTGTTTATGGCATAATCGATTAGGACATGTTAATAATAAATCAATTCGTAGAATGATGAATTTAGATTTATTACCTAATATAAAGTTTAATCAAACTGAAAAATGCCAAATATGTGTCGAAGCTAAAATGACTAAGGCTTCATTTCCTTCAGTGGAAAGAAACACAGAACCGTTAGATTTAATTCATACAGATTTGTGTGATTTAAAATTTGTGCAATCGAGAGGCGGTAAAAAAATACTTTGTAACATTTATTGATGATTGTACAAGATACTGTTATACTATTTGCTAAGTAGCAAAGATGAGACAATCGAGGCTTTTAAAAACTATAAGAATGAAGTCGAAAATCAACTTAGCAAACAAATCAAAAAGGTTCGTAGTGATCGAGGTGGTGAATATGATGCACCGTTTAATGAAATATGTTCACAATCTGGCATTATTCATCAAACTACTGCTCCGTATACACCTCAATCAAATGGTATGCTGAACGCAAGAACCACACTCTAAAAGAGATGATAAACGCTATGTTGATAAGTTCGTGTTTACCTCAGAACTTGTGGGGGGAGGCCATCCTCTCATCAAATATCATTCTTAATAGAATTCCATTGGAAAAGATGGATAAGACCCCATATGAGTTGTGGAAAGGCAATAGGCCAGGCTAAAAATACTTGAAAGTGTGGGGGTGTTTAGCAAAGGTAGAAGTGCCTAAACCTAAACAAATAAAGATTGGGCCTAAAACGATAGATTGCATATTTATCGGTTATGCGAATAGCAGTAGTGCATATAGATTTCTAGTGCATAAATCTGACATCCCTGATGTACATGTGAATACCGTCATGGAGTCAAGAAATGTTGTGTTTTTCGAGGATGTCTTTCCTAACAAAGACAGAAACAATGAAGACACAAGTCCAAATAAGCGGACAAATGAATCCTTAGAGGACACCACTCCAGAAAATGAGGAATCGAACCTCGTAGAAGTAAACGGGCTAGGACTTCAACGTCATTTGGTCCGGATTTTCTCACCTATATGGTAGAAAACGATCCAAGAACATATGCTGAGGCTATGTCAAATCCAAAAGCGTCTTACTGGAAAGAAGCAATAAAAAGTGAAATAGACTCCATTATGCAAAATCACACTTAGGAATTGGTTAATTTCCTGTTAGGAAATCTACGTGGGAACACGGCGGAATTCAAATTTATTTCCTTTTAACCAGGATCGACTTCGTTTAAGTAATAAACAAATAAGCGAGTAGACGGTGTTTACCTTGGTTGATCTAAAAGATCGACGCTTTGACCGTCTAAGGAGAGTAGCGATGCACGGAGCCGCCCAAGCGTTCGGCCTCTACCGGTGATCCACCCGAACATCCCGCCGGAATCCCATCATTGATTGCTACTAGAAAAATCCGGTTGCTAGACTAGCCTTTTCTCGCTCTCTAAACTCTCTCTACGAAACTCTCTATTTTTCACAAGAACTATTAGCTCTTGGAATTGTGTTGTACAAAAGAGATAGCCAACCCCTTTCTTATATAGGGTGAGTGGCGCCACTTATGTCTCTCAATCTGATTGGGATTAGCTTCTTAGTAGATTGAGGATAAAGAATACATTTTTCCTAATAAAATAAGAAAAATACCTTTGATTGATTTATCTCATTTAATATTCAATATTTTTATATTAAATATTTTTCCTAAGATATATATTGACAATATCTTATATTGAATATTTCTTTATCTTATTACCATAAATCTATTTCCAAAAATCAATTAATATCTAATATTAATTAATATTATGGTAATCTTATTAATTAAATTGTACAATCCAAGTGTATCTTATACGCAACCAAATCTGCACCCCTATCCAAATTAATTGGCATGCGGAATATTAATTTAATGATTAATTAATTTACAAAATACATGTATATCATATATATATACATAATATATATATATATATATATATATATATATATATATATATATATATATATATATATATATATATATATATGTATGTATAAATATACATATTTAATTAATCAACATAATTGATATCTTGTATTTAATTTATTCATAATAAATAAATACCACCATATTAATTTACCACTATAACATTTATAGTATGAGATAAAACTTTCCTTATTTGGTTATTGCTATAACCGCATTTTAATCCGGCTAGATGTTCTTATGTGTGTGACCCGATAGGCTTCCGAATATGTTGGCCGTAGACACAAAATGCAAATTACGAAAATGCCCTTCATGCCTAACGATCACGGGATAGCGTCTAGCAACACACCGTGACCCCAATCATCGGAAGAATAGAATGCAATGACTACTACCTTTCATGTTAAACAGATACCGTGTAAATAGAATCCTATCGCTGTAATAATATCCATACGGTCGTTTGTCGAGTGTCATACATCAACGACCGTATCTTATAATCTGGATATCATGATCTCTCGAAGTAACTCATTTACTTCCACTTTACAATGATTCACAAGAGTAAGACATCCCTTATAAGAAGGCCCTTTCAGATATTCACCCCTACTGATAGGGTACGCGATTTCCGGACGACCAAACATGTATACTCCGCATGCATCAGTATCACACTCAATCACTACCGCATGATCGCCCCATGGCTAGGGGAAACCTCAATAGCGTCAAAGCATGACAATCCACACCGTGATGCCATGTAGACTCCGGTCCTAAGGATAATTACATAACCGCCACATAGTGCGACACTTAACAGTGTAAGTGGGTCAGTCTGACGTACGCATTCTCTAATACACGTCCACGTACAGTCCAAGTGTCTCTACACTTTGATAGACGAGATCTATCCCTGCCCTTAAAGACAGAAGACATCTAATACGTGCTAGCTTGTTTATACTATCAATGCCATGTTTAATAGTACATCAGCCTAGAGACATTTAAGTATCAAAATTATTAAAGTGATTAGAGATATCATCAACCATAATCGCCTATCATGCTTTCTCTATCGCAGTTTAATACTAAGGACGTTATCATATAACAATTCATAATTGGTTCTTTAAAAGAACAAATGCCATTTAATATATATATATATATATATTATATATATATATATATATATATATATATATATATATATATATAAACATAAAGAAATAGTAGAAATGATCCGACCAGGTCGGATCCGGTCCAACCCGATTGGGTTTAGGACACTATTTCAACAATCTCCCACTTGGCCTAAAACCAATCACTCATACACACAAGACCAAGTTGAAACACAAGAATCTCATGCATCACTCGCAACCATCCCTAGCCGTGAACGGATCGCTATCCATGAGGACTCAGACTATCTTCATATCATGCTCCAAATGATCAAGTCAAAGGAACCAACTCAACACACACATGAATCTCTGACGAGACCCTGGTCCTTGGTTTAAGCAATGAATTCACTTACTATATCAGCTATATAGAAAAGGTGGAAGAACCATATAAGGTTCGGGAATGAACCTCACAGACTCATGTACCGCTCCCGCTGCGCCTCCAAGGGCACAACGGTGCTTTAGCTAAATTGTAGAATTTACAGTGACCCATAGCCAGAATATTTCCAGCTCACTGTATCACTTAATCAAAGTGATTGCAAACCCAGACTATAGCTCCCACTCGCCTTCATAAGACTAGGAAACACGTCTGTATATCTACGTTTATTTATTTCCAAGTTTCAATAAACTAAGAACTCTTCCTTAACTTGTTTAAGGATATTCTCGACATTTACTAGATTTACTTTCATACTCACTCATGACTCTTCATGGACTATGAACATCCGGCATTACCTTTATGATGGTTCCTATCGCAGTAGCCAAGGAAACCTTCCATAAGCATCATCTTTCACCTTATCTTTAGGACTAACGTCCTAACATAGATAGATCTTGAGAACATCGGCTAGCAGTATCTCTTGTCATGTTCTATGCTAAACTCTTTTAGCATCACATCTATATAGGTGAACTATAAACCAATAGCAGTTAAATCTATCACTATAGATTCTTATTTCAAAAACAAGAACTGCTAATCCAAGTGCTTTCGTAAAGACCTTGAACTACCAAACATTGATTGACTGTGACATGGAGAGATAATTCCTGAGAGAGATATCCAATACCTTACTCAAAAATCATAACACGCTCTAACTATCCTGCTTGCGCATTGGGCATCTCCCTTCTTTTGACTAAATCAAAATCCTTTGATTATCAAACAAAGAAATTGTCTAAAGAAACTTGTTTGAGTCCATAAATGGATCTCGTGGGCTCACATATCATGTCATCATCTATGAACATCGAGTTGTTAGCCCAACGTCTTCAACACTATCATATAGCCATGATACGAAGTTATAACAAGCATAGTCTGAATATAACTGGGCTCAGCTGGCGGCATAAAGATAATTACAAGGTTTACACCCCGTACCCTTCAGTTGTCGCTATAGCCTTATAGTAATCATATTATTATCCATGTCAGCCTTTCAGGGACATTCCCTCTAGGCAAGACAAATCAGGTTCACAACCTGGTTGTCACTGATGGATTCTAATTCAGATATTATGGCTCCTGGCCATATCTCAAACTTGCCTTTCAAACATTTCTTCATAAGTCGTGAGATATTCATTCTTCAAGATGAACATACCAGCAGCCCTTTCAGGCTTGAGGTTATCCACAGACTTACAGAACTTTTGTGTGCACTGAGCAGTGATCTACACCTCATCGCTATGCAGTGTCTGCTCATGTTCCAATGGTTGAATGTATCTTCGTGGTTCTCAAACTCTTTTAAGATCTTATTTACTCCCACGGTCTCTTTTGGAAGAATCACTTCCTCTAGAAAATAGCAAGTTTGGAGACAAACACCTTTTGCTCCACGGAGAAGTAAACATTATCTAGCGTACTTGCTAAGATATTCCACAAAGTTGCATATGTCGTACTAGGCTCCAAGCCTTTCTGACTTTGCCTGTGACAACTTCAAATCATCGGTTAAGATAGATTCGACATTATCACCTTCTATATCTAAGATGGAATTCATTCAACTTTTATTCTTTGGAACTCGGTTAATTATATGAATTGTATAAGGGCACTATCCCGAAACGGATAAGGGATACATTGCATTGCTTACGTCACACATTTATCCACATAAGGTGTTGTTTCTATTTTAGAAGCGCAATCTGATTGCGTATCCAAAATTGGTATCCTTCAAGGGGACAACTACTAAAACACCCTTCAGGTGTTAATTACTTCAATCCAATTGAAGATTAATTCCTAAGTAGTTCATCAATCTTATATTCGTGCTAGCTCGAACTTTTTGGGCTTTCCGAATTATGCACTTTACTGAGTACACTTGACTATTTCTAAAAATAGTCATAGAGAGAAATAAACAATTACTTGCGACATTAATTGTCATAAGCCGACAAACATCGGTATGCTTAGGCCTTAGACAATTTTTCTAGATTTTATAACCTTTTCATAAAAGGGTATTGTAGTCATCTTTAGATAAGATACGTATCACACACACGGTTCATAATCACATGGTTTAGACATCATCTGAATGACATTTGATTATATGTTTCTCTTCCAGAGAGTTGACATCTAGAATAACCACAAATATCAAGGATAACAACCATACAAATATTTAGTTGAGATTTTTCACCTATATCAACTATACAATGACATCAATCTAATATGTTAGATTCAGTAACCTTTCAACTTTATCGGAACAACATTTATTCCTTACAATTGAATGTGTCTACTAAATCCTAACAAGTAACTGAAAATTATGTTCTTCATAAAAACCGGAACATAATAACGTTTATTTAGTTTGCTTATCAGTCTACTAGATTCAAAATACAATGTCGAAAATGTCACAACGTTTGCTTCACTTTTCGAATCTTAATGCATTTCGTATTTAATCTTTCTAATTTAATCACACTTGTAAGATATCATATATCTTAGAGTCGACTTTGAACTTAGATAGATTTATCTCAACTCAGTTGCCTAGAATAGAAACTTCAATAAGTTCTCTATTTAAGCACATGCCCTAACTATCCATTTTAATCCTTTAAGAACTTGTAAATATTTCTTAGTATGGTCTTCATAAGACTTAAGAAAGATCACAAGAGCTATGTCTTTAATATGCTTTCATAAAGAAAATCTAAAGTTTATTAAATAGTTTATTTAACCTTTTGAATCGTATTCAAAACATTAACTATTTAATTAACCTTTAAGCAATGTTCAAAGAATTAAGTCAATACTTAAATCTTACAATTTTGAAAACAACATTTCCAAAATTCGACGCGGTCATTATTATTCAACTTTTGAATTAATTGTCATCGTATGACATAATGATCATATTGGATCGTATCTAATGCATGATTAATTCGTTGAAGCTTATTTCAAGTGATTTAATCATATCATGAGCTTCCGTTCTCATTAATAATTAAAGTCTTGGAGCACTGCATCAAATATGTAGTCACATTGTCTCTAACTACTATAACGGGTTGCTCGTTTCATTGCTTATTTAAAAGGATTAAAAATTACTTAACCATATTTGAGAACGTTTCTCAAAAGATAACAGTCATTAATTTGATTTTTAACAATCGAGAATAATAACCAGGGCCGGCCCAACCAAACCCGAGGCTTAAGGCGAATCGGTACGGTGGGCCTTTGCAGTTAAATTTTTTTTCCTCTTGAAGACATACTTACAAAATATATCAACATTGTATTTATAACATCCGTAAATACAAAATTCGAGTTCATTAATAGCCTCGAAACATACCTAGAAGTAATAATTCAAATTCATATCATCATATGCATAAACAAAAGTACAAAACATACTTGATACTTGTTGGAGAAAATGTGGAATTGAATTAAAAATGAATTAAAAATGATTTTATAATCATTTTATTCAGTGACTTTGTAAGCGTATTTCGGATATATTCTTGTATAGAATATATGTAATGTTTTATTAATTCGAAAACTACGTGAGTCGTAGATGAATTCGGGATTTGGAATCATTCAATTCGGATAACGAGTGAATGAGAAATTAACGCTTAAAGTCGGTTTGTTGGAAAATTGATGATATGTCATATTGGGCCTATTGGGCTTAAGTGTGTGTTATGAAAAGGAAAAATGGGAAGAAACTTTTCTCCCACATTGGTTGGAAGAAGGAAAAAGAAGCAATATTTATATGATATTGTTTTAGTGTAGTTGGAATAAGAAATCAACATTATACACCGTTCTCTACGCGGGCGAAGGGGGGGTGCAAATCCAATCCAGATTTACCCTTGGGCTTGTGCATGCCCGCGTGTCCTGCGGCTCGATTTGAAGGTTCACAGTCAGAGTTCGGTTTTGCATTGCATTTCTGAGGCCCACCAGAAATTTTTGTGCATGGACCAAATTTTTTTTTTTCAAACACAGGTAATCCGAGGCCCACCCTTCCAGTGGGCTTAAGGCTGGTCCCTGGCTTGCCTTATGGGTGGGCCGGTCCTGATAATAACATAGAAATAAAATTTGCTAAAGCTACAACATAAAATAAAGATAAAAGAGTGTTGTTGTTTATACATGCAAAATCAAATATGGTCTTTGGGATTATGATTTTGCTCCCACTAGTCAACTACTCCCAATTGACTTTCAAGAATTTTCCAAAATTCTTTAATGGCTGGAATCCTATCTAGTTGACTCGATCCCCGACGTGGGCCGATCGACCAAGTCAATTTTGACGGGTAGGTACTTCTTACCAATCGCGTCCAACGTGACTTCTAGTGGTTTGACTAGTCAACTCTTTGACAATTCACATCGTCTATGTGATAGTCAACCTTATGTCTCTAAAATCAAACGGTCCTGACGTGGGCCAATCACTGTAAGATTCTTAGTCGAGTCGTAACCCAAGTATTCATGAGATCTCATAACGATCATATCTCATAACGAGGATATACCCGAGGTAGGTCAACTCCCGACGTGGGCCGATCGGTTGATCCGAACAAGGGCTCTTCACCGTCACTATAATATTGGAAGATATATTATAACTCGATTTTTGTTGTGGGAGTAATTTTTATTTAATTCACTTAATTAATTTCGAATTAATTCTCTTAATTAATTTATTACGGTCTCATCGTGTATATCTATCTCTATGGACATACATCCTACACATTCATCTAGATCGTGCCTAGTTATGCATCTATCGTATCATACAAAATAAATACAAGCACAAAATAAATAAATGCGTAAAGTAACCGGTATGATCGTGGACTTTTCCTAGGTGCGGTTTCGAATACAAACTGACGAAACCGCGGGTCACAAGCTAAAGGTAGCTGCAACCGTCAATATGATCTTTAATGATTCATTCTCTAGTGAGATCTTTATTTTCGTCTTTCTTTGGTCTTCATCTTCCGCTCCATTCTTGTTACATAAATTTAATCAAATAAAATAAATACACCTGCCGCATTCGGGAGGGGGGCTTATCGGGAATGGGATAATGTAGAAAATAAACAAGGTCACGCGCGTTCTTCATAACGGCCTAGGACAATTTTTAAACCAACAGAAAAATTAATCATTCACATCTATCCTATCGGTCGAGTCCATGATCAATCGTGGTCCATATAATCATATTATATCTACTATATTTAATCCTTACAATAACATCTCATGAAAAAGATAAAATTAAAAACTAACAATTATCGTCTTAATTAATCGATTAACGTTTAATCTATTAAATAATTTTATCTAATCATTTAATTAATTAAATGATTTTAATCGAAATTAAATTAACGGTTAATTTTAAATGATTTTAATTTTATTTTTAAATTAATTAGAACTATTCTAAAATAAATCAAAATTAAAATTAAGTCACTTTTGTTACTTTCCTTTTGATTCCTAATAAAAATGGATGCCTTTGGTTTCCTAAACCAAAAAACATCTAAGTTGGCCCTTTCCAAAATCAAAATTTTGAAAGGGCCTAGGCTAGGACTTTTCCAAAATCAAATATTTTGAAAAAAATGGCCTAGGCCTATTCCAAATAAAATTTGGAATTGCCTAGATTATTTAAAGGCAAATCATATTTACCATATAATGCATGTGGCATCACAATGGTCCAAACTATTTAAACCATTAGTTAGCCACATAACATTAACTTAAACAAAAGAGGAATTATCAATCACAACTATGAACCATATCGAAACACTAAATACTCAAAACAAAAATTTGGAGATCCACCACCTTTGACCAGTCAACCGACGCAGGCAGTAGGTTGCCCTGCCGCCGCCAGTCGGTCGAGCACCACCCGATCTCTTTTTTTTTCTTTTTCTTTTCGTGTTTCGCTTTACGAATTATAAATCTTTCATCTTTTAATTACGTGTTTTGAACGATAAAATTAACTACGCAAATTAACATGCTTATTGCTTAAGCTCGAAGCTCTCTCCGATACCACTGTTAGGAAATCTACGCGGGAACACAGCGGAATTCAAAATTTATTTTCTTTTAACTAGGATTGACTTCGTTTAAGCAATAAACAAATAATCTAGTAGACGGTGGTTACCTTGGTTGATCTAAAAGATCGACGCTTTGACCGTCTAAGGAGAGTAGCGATGCACGGAGCCGCCCAAGCGTTCGGCCTCTACCGGTGATCCACACGAACATCCCGCATCATGGATTGGTACTAGAAAAATCCGGTTGCTAGACCGGCATTTTCTCTCTCTTTAAACTCTCTCTAAGAAGCTCTTTATTTTTCACAAGAACTATTAGCTCTTGGAATTGTGTTGTACAAAAGAGCTAGCCAACCCCTTTCTTATATAGGGTGAGTGGCACCACTTATGTCTCCCGATCTGATTGGGATTAGCTTCTTAGTAGATTGAGGAGAAAGAATACATTTTCCTAATAAAATAAGGAAAATACATTTGATTGATTTATCTCATTTAATATTCAATATCTTATTAAATATTTTTCCTAAGATATATATTGACAATATCTTATATTAAATATATCTTTATCTTATTACCATAAATCTATTTTCCAAAAATTAATTAATATCTAATATTAATATTATGGTAATCTTATTAATTAAATTGCACATTCCAAGTGTATTATATTGATCGGCCTTTTCTAAGTGTCCAATCTTACCGGCAGTGTATCGGGTCAATTGTAGCCTAGAATTGATGAGTCAATGTCGTATCCCACAGGGAATATGGTCGAGTACCAAAGTCGGCCTCGTTCCTAGTTTAGGCCAACCCGACTACTGAACATGGTGATTTGTCAGATCACCGGTTCTACAAACTAATATGCACAAAAATTAAAAAGAGTTTAAACTATGAAAAACAAGATTGCCGAGCTATGATCCAACCCACTACTTTCTAGCCCTAACTCTTTTCCGGAAGTGTTTCGACAAACTCTAATGTTCTCGGCATCGTTGAAGGGTGTCGTATCCTATTTCCGAGAATAGACATTATTTCAATAATCTACCCTTCTATGTCAGGTTCAACAGTCCGCTGACCGGATTTAACTGACCTAACACGGTCTACGATCAATGAAACGCTCAACAAGTTGATACAAACCTCACTTACGAAACCAAATTTGAACAACTTAGTCGGTTTTACATGGTGATCCTAGAACCCCGGTTCCCGTACCCTCTCACAAAATACATCTATAAAAAAGATATGTGAAATACAATTATCGAGTGATCAATTCAACAAAAATCATTAAGAATAAGTTCGAGAACAAGAACAACACCGAGAATTTAACAATCAACACATCAAGACACTTCGATCAACAAGCTAAGGTTCGATTTCGAAGGCTATCACATATCTTGGCTATGAAACGATTACCTACTCATTATACTACGAGAATAACAAGAAATCAACATCAAAGCAAACATAAATCAAGATTGAAATTAAGAACAATAAGTAAATTGAAATACCAAATAGATATAAGCCGTCGAAAATCGGTTCTCCGAACGAAATCCTGTCAATAACGCGTCAAGCTATCTTCGAGAATCAACGGATTACAAAAATCTAATTAAGCTAACATATTTACAATCTAAGACACTAAGAAAAAGGGCTAAAAAGTGCAGAAAAATGCAGAAAATTCGATCTTCTCCATGACCTAATTCATATGGGGGGGTATTTATAGTGTTAAAAGGGTAAAATGGGCAAAACAGCCCCTAGGCCATGGCCTGTGATTCATAGGCCGTGGCCTATGAAAGACAGCAGATTTCCTAAGCTCCCTGCATCTTATAGGCCGTGGCCTACAGTTTATGGGCCGTCCTGCTGACACATATTCAGTAAATCGGCCACAACTTTGTGTGTAGACATCCAAATCCAGTGGTTCAAAATGCGTTGGAAAGCTAATGAAATTGTCAACAACTTTCATGAAGATGACCAGCACAGAAAATACCTATAAGGTGGATAAAATGCAGATCAATGGAAGGTATGGTTGTAATACCAACGAGTTTTGATCCATTTGAACGTTTAAGCTTCGGGCACACGTTCCAACCCCCGTATCTCGCCTTCCGGTCATCTCGAACACCTAATACATGTACTTAATCATAACAAATACAACACGTAACCCATACATGATGTTAAGTGTAGTGCCCAAAAGACAATTATCTAATTGGTATTATGACAGAATTAATAATTCATCTTATTATATGCATGTATGCTTATAATTAAGACACTACTAAAAACCCTAAGTACTTCGTTTATGTAATCACGTAACTCAGTGTATGGCTATACACAAGAGGATTGAGTTAGTGAGATGTACTTAAAATTAACTTAGTCCGTAGCGTTTATTAATCTCAGTACGGGTCTCAAGATTAATTTGCTAATAATGCGCCCAGAACAATGTAGGTGTGATAGTCTTATCCGGATTGTCGGTAATAGTGTACCTAGTGGGGCATTTATATATGGTGATAATCATATAGGGTTGGACCGATTTGATTTGAGTTCTCGATATAATTCCATGATCGAAAAGTCTTATCGAATCACAAGATGATTGATGTATTACTTTTATATGATTAAAATTATGTTATATTATTATGTTTTATCAACGAATTCTATATAAAATATATGAAATTATGATAAAAATAGTATGAAATATTAATCTTTATAGTTTAGTATAGTTATTAGTAAAAGTTAGTAATAATAGTAAAAAAATTATCGTTTTGTACCGATTTTAGTAAATCGGAGTGTCGTGTCAGATTTACGTGGGTATTTGTGGTATTTTATTGCAGATTTATAAACCAAGACCCCGAGAATCGACATTTTAAAGTATAATCATATCTTTGGAAGGATTTAAAAAATGTCACGAGCTTAAGTGGTCAAGTGGTCAATCGAAGTAGTCAAGTGGCTAATCGATTTGATTAAGTGGTAATCGAGAAATATCTTCGACAAACGAATGGCTCATCAAAAAGATATTTTCTGAAGAAGAGTCCTTCATGGAAGTTGTAGATCATTCAACGAGCTTTCCAATGCATCTTGAATCATGTTGTTTGGAGATCGGGAACTCGAGATATGAATTTTAGAAGTTTAATAATTATAATTATATAATTATATATATATATATATATATATATATATATATATATATATATATATATATATATATATATATATATATATATATATATAATCATACGTTGCACATGATTTGAATTAAGGGAGATGGATCTAATCATTACACCGGACCGGTCCGCCTTAAACCCGGCCCAGGCCGGCCTTGGATCATTTTCTATATATAGGAGATCAGATGCAGAGAGAACATTTGTACCAATATATATATATACAATATCCTATATATATATTATCTATATCTTTTCTTTTATTTTCGTAGTTTGTAAATAGGCCTTATGCCAAAAAATAATAATACCGTAGTATTGTTGTAATGCTCAAGAAATTATCGGAAGTTCGATGTTGTTGAAGTCGTTGTAATATCCGGAAGAATACGACTCTGATTCAGCATTTGTAATCGGGTAAAATTTCTAAAGCATTTATGTTTGTTATGTTTGTTTTTATCTTTTTAGTTGTTATAATGTTTTTAAGCTAAATCTAATAACTAGCCAAAGTTATGTAATCGTTTTATTTCGATCTTTTTGGTAAAGGAATGTTGTCTAAGTAAAATTTACTAAAATTGAGTTAATTGAATCTTTTTCTATTTTGTAACGTATTGATAATATTCGGATTGACGTAATTAACCAAGATGAATCGCAACATATAACCTAACGATGAACTGACCAGAGAAGTTAGGATATGAGATAAAAGATAGAAAAACCGGAGGGTAAAATTGGCCGTGCGAAAGCGTGACAACGGAATCCTATTTCCTACCCGGGGGCAGATTTGTCTTGAGAAAGATGAATCTTATTAAATTTGTGCTCAAGATCGTAATAATGTTAAAATCAACGGTTTAATTAAAACTAACACCGGAAAGTTAAATCGATCCGCCTGACAACCGGAGCCTTTTGAATAACATCGGCCGTCTGACAAACGGAATAACCTCTTTTATCCGGGGTAGATTTGTACTCGGTACCTGTTCAGACTAACTGAGATTAGCATGGGGCAGTTGTGGAGATTAAACTGATGACAATTTGACATATGACAATTTCATACGCTCGTGTGAGGAGGAATTGTTAACCTCAGGAGTGCACCATTTCATTTACTCAATTGGACCTAATATAAAAGGAAAGATCGAGCACATTCCGTTTACTGAAAAAGATCGTATAAATCAATTATATAAACTTTGGCTAGCTCTATCTGTCTATTATTATAAACTATATATTGGTATCTATATATTTATATCTATATATATTTTGCATTCCATGTACATCTATATATATTTATATATCTATATATATTATATTAGAATAACTTTTAAATTACGCATTTACTTTATGTTAAGTAGAATAGTAGTAATCTGTGGGATAAAATTGCGGTTTAGATCGAGTTAATAACAGTTCTTTGGTGTTTAACCACACTTAAAAGAATTACCACGTTTTCCCTGAGGATTCGACACTCTGACTCACCACACTAGCACTATGATTTGACCCGGTACACTGCCGGTAAGGATTGTATAGCACTAGAAAACGTCCGTCAGCTTTCTGGCGCCGTTTCCGGGGAGCCACGTCGCTAATTTCTTTCTTTGTGTCTATGGTTACTACTTGTATTAGCTCAAAATTCTCGAGAATAAATCAACACTTTTTCTTATCTCATTTCTATTTTATTTTTCGTTGGTATCTACTTTCTTTTAGTACCAATTTTCTTCTTCTATAAAACTCGAGCATTTTTCTATTTTCGTTAGTTGATGACCAGAAGCGGTAAAGCCTCACTTACTCCTTATAAGCCTGACATAAATGCTTACGAAAGGCAGTTACGAATAGAGAGTAAACGTGGTCAAACCAGTTTAGGACTCCTTGGAAAATCTCCAACGGAATCATCTTCTAATAAAAATCCAGAAATGGCTGAAACTAGTGATGAAACAAATGAACAGAGGCTAGATCATGCTCCAGGGCATGGACAAAACCCTGTTAACCCTAATAATAATCAAAATCATAATAATAGAAATAATCAAGATCGGAACCAGAATAATCGTAATAACCCACCAAACCCGAGACCTATCTGTGATCAAACCATAAGAAGAAACCAGACTAATAATCCCATACTTTTACCCAATGAAGGAGCAAATAATTTCGAAATTAAATCTCATCTTTTTGGTTTAATTGACGCAAGAGCCCAATTCCTAGGAGAGGATGATGAAGATCCACATCATCATCTCTATCTTTTTGAAGAACTCGTGCAATACAAACCAAAAGTCAAGGTGCTCATAAGGAATTAACGAGGATGACTATGTTTCCTTTTTCTTTAAAAGGACGAGCCCGAGATTGGTTTATGTCTCTTCCACATCATTCACTTACTAGTTGGGAGGATATTCAAACCGAATTTCGAAACAATATTTCACTCCGGGACGAAATTTGGAATTAAAAGTCGAGGTTGCTAACTTTAGACAGGATCGAAGAAACGCTCGGGAATGCCTGGGAGAGATTTAAAAAATTGTTAAGAGCCTGTCCCGATCATGGTTATTCCTTAGATATGCAAATTCAGCTTTTCTGTAGTAAATTAAGAAAAGATTCACGTGCGGATGTAGATCATGAATGTGGTGGTTCTTTAATGATGAGTGAAGCTCAAATAGTTTACGATGCTATAGAAAAGATTTCCAAAAATAACAGAATGTGGGAAACCGGTTCTAGCACCAGAAAAGTAGCTTTTTCAGGAGAATGTACATCTAATACAGAAGTTCTAGCACATTTAGAAAATTTGAGTAGGAAATTTGATGGCCTACAATCGAACAAAAACCAAAGTTCAGAAAATAGTACACCAACTGAATACTCAAATCAGGATAATATGTCATTAGGGATTGAAGAACCAACAGGATATTCAAGAGAGGAGGTGAGTTTTCTTCAGCAGCATAGGAATTTGAACAATTCATATTCAAACTCGTTTAATGCTATTAGAAGAGATCACCCTACTTTTCGATGGTCTGAAAACCCTAGTAAGCAAGGACAACCGCCATATCCAGTTCAGTATAGGAAAATGAATAATAATCAAGTTTATCAAGAAAATACATCTAATCAGAATTTACAATCATTACCTAGATCATATCCTCAACATACCACTCAAAGTATACCAGTAACTCAAAGTTCAACTCAACCTGCAGAAGGAGTTGAAAAATGGGAAAAACTAATGGAAAATATGATGGGTGTAGTATCTACTCAAGCTAAGAATATGGAAACAATGATGACTTCTATAGGTACGTTGTCTAAGGATTTGAGTTCAATGAAAACATCTATGAGTGGACATGATACCGAATGAGAACGATAGAAGCCTCATTAAGGAATATGGAAGATCATTTGAGTAGGGAAGGTGAACGTAATAACCAGTAGACCTCCTGGAGGATTACCAAGCAATACTGAAAGAAACCCAAGAGAGGTAAATGTTGTAGTTACGAGAAGTAGAAAACTCTGTGGTAGTAATGGAGTAGAAAACTTCGGAAATAATGAAGTAGAAAATGATTTAGATGAAAAAAATGATGAAACTAAAGATGAACTTGAATTCACTGATGAGGAAGAAGAAATTATAGAGAATTTCTTGAAAATGAATAGAAGTTTGGAACCTGAGAATGAAGGTGAAAAATGGGTAAAAATCCCTAGGATTTTGAAAGATCCCATGGATAAAGATTTAAGGACTTTATTCAAGGAACATGTTAGAATGGAAGATAATGAAAACAAGGATGAAAAACAAGAAGAACTGAAGGAATCTGAAGTAGAGATTGATTCAGGGAATGTTTTAAAAGAAAAAAACTCAAGATCATGATACTTGGCGATCAAGTAATACTCAAAAGTTTAAGGAGAAAGGAAAAGAGAAAATGACTTTGGGATCAAAGGTTATAGATTTAGAATCTTTACCTTACCCACCTAAAGATCAAATTAAAAAGATTAAAACTGATCAGAAGTATGCTCGTTTCCTTGATACTTTTCGTCATATTCATGTTAATATCCCCGTTATCGAAGCTCTAATTAGTATGCCTCGCTTATGGAAAGTTTCGAAAGATATTCGTCAAACAAGAAAAAATTAGAGGAATATGAGAATATATGCCTAAATGAAGAATGTTCTCAGTTTTGCAAAGATATAAGTTACCACCTAAACTGAAAGATCCTGGAAGTTTTACCATCCCATGTGAAATTGGAGGATTTCTGTTTAAGAAGGTCTTATGTGATCTTGGAGCTAGTATAAATCTCATGTCTTATGAGGATTATAGAAAGCTAGGCATAGGAAAGCTTACGAAGACTGAAATGACTCTGCAAATGGCAGATAGATCGATTAAATACCCTAAAGGAATTATTGAGGACGTATTGGTTAAAGTAGACAAGTTCTATTTTCCAGTAGACTTTGTAGTTATGGAAATGGAAGAAGGATATTCAACGCCACTTATCTTAGGTCGACCATTTCTAGCTACAGGAAGAACTTTAATAGATGTCCAGAAAGGAGAGTTAATTCTGAGAGTCAATGAAGATGAAGTTGCTTTCAATATTTTCAAAGCTATGAACCATCCATACGGATCACCGTAATCATGTTCTTTTATAGAAGATATTCATTCGTTTATGATATTCGAGTTACCAACTTTTGAAGACAGATTAGAAGAATGCTTAACTCGTCTATCTATAAGGAAGATGAGAAAGACACCGAAATGAAAGAGATAATCTTTTCTCTAGATAAAGGAAGTTTTACTTTTAAACCATCATGGCATAAGTATTTGGAATTAGAACTAGAAGGACCAGTTCTTAAACCATCACTGGAAGATCCACCTAAGAATCTGGAATTGAAACCGTTACCTTTAAATCTGAAGTATGCTTTTCTTGAAACTAATAATCTATTACCGGTTATTATTTCATCATCTTTAACTGAGCAACAAGAAGATCAATTACTTAGAATGTTGAAAAAGCATAAGAAAGCTTTTGGATGGACAGTTGCCGATATTCGAGGTATTAGCCCTGAGATTTGCGTTCATAAGATAATTTTGAAGGAAGATGCTAAACCTTGTATTCAACCGCAACGCCGCCTCAACCCAAATTTGCAGTTAATTGTTAAGAAAGAGGTCATTAAGCTATTAGAAATGGGGATAATTTTTCCCATATCAGATAGTGAATGGGTAAGTCCAACTCAAGTGGTACCAAAGAAGGGAGGTTTCACAGTGAAAGAGAATGAAAAGAATGAATGGATTCCGACAAGAGAGATTACAGGTTATCGAATGTGCATTGATTTTAGGAAACTAAATGATCATACTAAGAAAGATCATCATCCACTTCCATTCATAGTTCAGATGTTGGAACGTTTAAGTGGACATAAGTATTACTGTTTCTTAGATGGTTATTTACAGATATTCATTGCAGCAGGAGATAGAGAAAAAACTACTTTCACTTGTCCTTATGGAACTTTTGCTTATAAAAGAATGCCGTTTGGTTTATGTAATTCACCAGCCACGTTTCAAAGGTGTATGATGGCTATATTTGCTGATATGGTTGAGAAATTCTTAGAAATTTTTATGGATGACTTTAGTGTTTACGGAGATTCATTTGAGGAATGTTTATTACACTTAGAACGAGTGTTACAACGCTGTAAAGATACCAATCTAGTACTAAACTGGGAAAAATGTCATCTAATGGTATCAGAATGAATTGTTTTAGGTCATAGAATTTCTGAAGAAGGTATTGAAGTTGATAAAGCTAAAGTCGAGGTAATCGAAAAGTTACCTCCACCAGCTAATTTAAGAACCCTAAGAGGATTTCTTGGACATGCAGGATTTTATAGAAGATTCATTGCAGATTTCTCGAAAATAGCAAAGCCTCTAAGTCATTTGCTTGAAAAAGAAGTACCTTTTAACTTTGACAGTAAATGTATGGAAGCCTTTCAGACCCTAAAAGTGAGGTTAACTACTGCACCAGTTTTAATAGCACCAAACTGGAGTTTGCCGTTTGAGATTATGTGTGATGCAAGTGATTTAGGTTTGTAGGAGTCGTTTTAGGTCAAAGATATAACAAAATTCTCAAAGCTATTTACTATGCATCTCACACATTAAACACTCGCTCAACTAAATTATGCAACTACGAAAAAGAACTGTTGGTTGTGATTTTTGCCTTAGATAAGTTCAGATCATATATTGTTGGTTCTAAGGTAATAATTTATACAGACCATTCAGCACTGAAGTATTTACCGAGTAAGAAAGATGCTAAACCTCGTCTTCTTAGATGGATTCTCTTACTTCAAGAATTCGATATTGAAATTAAAGATAAAAAAGGAAGTGAGAATGTAGTAGCGAGATCATCTAAGTAGAATGGAAAATGATGAAGAAATAGGAAATGAAATTAAAGATTCATTTCCTGATGAACAACTATTTAGAATAGATACTCCTTCAACCATGCGATTATTAAAGAATAGAATTCCTTCTAAGGAAATGTCACCTTGGTTTGGAGATATCATTAATTACTTAACCTGTGATTATATTCCGTCTCATTGGACTTGGCAGCAGAAAAAGAAGTTCTTTTATGACTTAAATTTTATTACTGGGAGGAACCAGACCTTTTCCGTAAATGTTCGGATGGGATAATCAGAAAATGTGTGTCTGATAATGAAATTTTAAGTGTTTTATCATTTTGTCATGATCGTGAGGCAGGAGGTCATCATGGAGGTTGGAAAACTGCTTTTAAAGTTTTACAATGTGGTTTTTATTGGCCTACACTATATAGAGATGCTTATAAGTATGTTAAAACTTGTGAATCATGTCAAAAATGGGGAAATATATCTAAAAAACATGAAATGCCTATGCAACCTATTTTAGAATGTGAGTTATTTGATGTTTGGGGTATAGATTTCATGGGACCTTTCCCTACATCTTTTGGAAAAAGATTTATTCTTGTAATGGTAGATTATGTCTCGAAATGGGTAGAAGCTGAAGCTCTTCCCACTAATGATACCAAAGTTGTCATACGATTCCTTAAAAAGAATATATTTACCAGATATGGCATTCCGAGGGCTATCATTAGTGATAGAGGGTCACACTTTTGTAATAGACCATTTACTAAGATAGTTGAAAAATATGGTGTAACGCATAAGTTAGGAACGCTCTATCATCCGCAAACCCGGTGGATGTGTAGAGGTGTCAAATAGAGAAATCAAAAGAATCGTGGAGAAAACAGTGGATTCAAATCGTAAAAACTGGGCCGTTAAACTAGATGATGCATTATGGGCGTATAGAACAGCTTTTAAAACACCAATTGGTTGTTCTCCCTATAAGCTAGTCTTTGGTAAGTCTTGTCATCTCCCAGTTGAATTAGAACACCGAGCCTTCGGGCTATTAGATTTCGAATTTCGATCCTAAGGTCGTCGATGATCATAGATTGCTTCAATTAACGTAACTAGAAGAATTTCGTCTCGATTCTTATGAAAATGCTCGAATCTACAAGGAACGCACGGAATCTTTCCATGATAAGAGAATCTTTAAACGTGAGTTCCATGTAGGTGATCGAGTGATCTTGTACAATTCACGTTTAAAGTTGTTTCCCGGGTAAGCTTAAATCAAGATGGATGAGTCCATTTAAAATAACACGGGTTTACAAATCTGGAGCTGTTGAACTAACTGATGGAAATACGACTTTTATAGCCAATGGCCACAGAGTGAAGTTATTTGTGGAGGGAGAAGGAATCACACTGAAAGAAGAAGTAATGCTACTGATTGATCCCCCGACAAATTGAAAAAGCAGAAAAACCGAAAAACTGAAATCAGCCGAATACCAGGTGTTATCTATCTTTACTCTACTTTTCAGTGTTTATTTATGTTTAAACTTTTTTCGTCTTTTACCGGATAGACGTAAAAGAACTGGATGTCTTTTTTAGATAGATTAGGAGTTTTTGTTTTACTTTTGAAATTAGGCATTGATAAAGATGTCGCGTTTACTATAGAAGATTTAGTTTTTGAACAAAACAAGAAATTGTTGAGAGAGATTAGATTGAGAGAAGTTTGTAATGGAAAATCAAGAAGTGCAATGAAAAGAATGGCAAAATTTCTAATGAGATGCAGAATCTGTGGAAAAAGTGAACATGTTGGACGCTGTGGAAAAAACACAACCAAATCCCAGGATGAGTGTTTGAATATTGTTAGGAAGGGAACGATTAGGTGGTTATCCGAAAATCCCGATGGAATTCCGAGAGATAATTCAAATGCTTCGTTTTTAGGAGTTAGGTTGATTGAACGTTATATCAGAACTCTGAAAAATTTAGAAATCGAAGAATCAGGAACACCTTAAGTTTCGAGTCTTTTCTTATGTTTTATTACAACTTTATAAAATTTTCGCATAACTTTTGAAAATTTTATAAAATTGGATCTTTATGAAATTTGAGGAGTTTTATAAAAGTTTTTTTTTTTAGTTTTAATTTAGATGTTTTATAAGAGTTAATATAAATTTATTAAATTTTTATAAACTTTTTATTAAGTGTTATAAAGATTTTATTAAATTTTTAGAAATTTTTATAAAATTATAAGATTTCCTTCAAATTTTATTTTTAAGATTTTAATTAAGTTTTAATCAAGTTTAATTAAGTTTTATTAGAGTTTTTTATAAGTTTTTAAATAAAAATCATAAAAAGTAAAAAAATCGGAAAAAGTAAAAAATTGTACACGGACCGATCCGGCCCTTAATCCGGACCGATCCGGGGTTTAAATGGATAAAAAACGGGGACTCCCTTTTCTTCTTCTTCTTCCCTAATTTTCTACACAACAGCCGCCCCACACCAAAACCCCACCATTCGAATTTTTTTTCAATTTCTTCCACAAAAATTCACCTCTCACACTAATACACCACTTGATTTCTTCCACCTTTCATCTCCTCTCTTCCACAAAAGTTGAAAAAATCAAAAAGGATAAAAAACAAGCTCCATTTTTTTCCGGCGACTTTACCACTTTTCCGGCCTACTTTTCAACGTTTTCTTCATTATAAGGTATTATTTAGTTTATCTAGTTATCAATTTCGTAATTTTCATAATTTTTTAGATTAATTTCAACTGTTTTGATTTTTGAGTGTGTTGTGACATTTTTATTTTTTGTTGTTTTTGTTGTTGTTTTTATTGTTGATTGGCTTTACCAATATCGTAGAATGGCTGAGTCGAGTAGAAAAGCCTCTAAAAAGCGGAAATCAAACATTCCTATATCAACTCCGGTAGTAGGCATGATAATTTTATCACCTGAAGAAGAAGCCGTAAGCTTCAATAAAACAGCATCACAAGAAGCTAAGAATGCGTATCAAAGGATTTATAGTAAATGTGATGTCTTGGTTGAAAGAGGATTAGATTTTGATGATTTAGGTGATGAAATTAAGGATATTTTTACGAGACGTCGGTGGTTGGAATTAGCAAATGAAGAGAAGGGGAAATAAATACGACTTTAGTAGTAGCCGAATTTTATTCGGTTTTGTCTACTATGTCACAAGATGAGCTTACTAAGTCGCAAACTGTATCTTTAAGAGCTAGAAATATTCCCTTTAACCCTGCCATTATAAATGCAATTTTGGGAGTTGAAGTTTTTCCGGATGACGAAGATTACAGGGTAGTTTGGAATTTAGATGATCCTGCCATATTTGAGCAGACTGCCCTGAGAGCTCAACACGCTTTTGATTCAACCGCTGTGTGGGTTGAAAATAGGTTTAATTACGGGAAATGTATTAGAGGTTTAAGGGCAATTAAAAGGTTTATTAGCCATAATCTCTATCCTTCGAGTAAGCATACGGCTTATGGAAAAGAAGATGTTTGTATCGCTTGGGCGATGGTCAATGATGTAAAGGTGGATGTTGGGAAGGTAATATTTAAAAGAGTTTTCGAGAGCATTGTCATCGCCAGACCAGGGAGTCATCTGTACTTCCCTTGTTTTATTTCGGATTTATGTCGTAGGTCGGGAGTACCATTCCTGCCTAATGACAAGTTAGCCCTGGCGGATGCACCTCTGATTGGACCAAGTTTGACTAGGCTTCCAGATGGTAGAATAAGCTCTTTGATCAGAAGACGTCAAACTCAACCAGCTCCACCAGTTTTCACTTCTTCTTCTTTTCCATCTTTTTCTAGTCAGCCTCAACAAACTCCTTTCTCCAACACTATCACTTATGATATGTTTCAATCTTTAGTTTCGGACGTTGCACGTGGTCAAGCCAACATGGCTTTGTATGCTGAAAGTAATAGGCAGTGGTGTGACGATATTCGTAGAGGTTTAAGGAGGAACGAGCAGTTGCTTCGTAATCCTACTTTTGATGATCCTGCCTATCCACCTTGTCAGTCCGATCCATATACCTTACCAGATTGGGTAGCACCTATTCCACCACCTTCGAGCTTTCATCCAATGTCATATCCTTTTGGAAGCCAATCGAGTGGTACAGGTTTATTTTCGACAGGTATTCAGAGACCCGCGATGTCCAGTTGGGGAGGATTCACTGAGTTTGCGCATATCACTACTGGCATGAGTTCTATGGGTCTTGATAGTTCGATCGCCAGACCACGACTACAGTTCAGCCACCAGCTTCTCAGTCGTTTCCGAGTTCAAGCTTTTATGTTGATCCTGAGGAAGATTTTGAAGAAGATTGAATTTCATGACTATGTTTAATTAGCATTTTTACTGCACGTTTTATTTTTCTCGACATTTTTATTTAGATATTGGTTTGTTTTCGTTTTCGTTTATTTTCATAATCGTTTTATCGAAAGATGGTTTTCATTCTAAATCGTTTTAATTTTTATAAACTATAAAAACCCAAAAATAATTTTGTATCATTACTAAGTCGTTTTCAAAATATAATTAAGGTGTCGTTTTATCAGTTCGTATCAAGTTAGATGAATTTAATTCAAGCTTTATAAAAAAAATCTTCAAAGCATATGTATTGTTACACATGTGAGAAGTAAAAACAAAAACCAATTTGACTTTTACCTCTGTACTCGGTGAAATGATATTTAGGCCGGACCGATCCGGCCTATTCTCGGCCCGAGCCGTGAAGAAAAGAGGGATGAGTCATTCTAGAGTTCGTCTAATGCATCCACGTATGTTTTATTTACTTCTATTAAAGGAAAGGCAGCCATGAAGTAAACTTTGCCATTCCTTTCACTTTCTATCTTGTTACTTTAATTTATATTTTTACTTTCATCTGTTTTAAATTTTTCATCTGTTTTAAAATGTCAAACCAATCCTCGCCCTCTGTTAATTCATATGAGCCAAATACACCGGAAGCTATGGCTCCAGAATCACGAGCTTCAAACGATAATATACTTTTACACCATCGTTTTGCTAATTCTCCAATCCAGTTGGAAAAAGGTTTGAATTTCGATAAGCTAGATCGATGGGGTAAAACTGTTATTAGAGGATTCGGTTGGAAGAAGTTTGTAAGCGCGCCAAGAGGAAGAATAAATATCTCGATTGTTCGAGAATTTTATTCTGCCTTAATGACGACGCCTATGATTGAAATAACTCAAATTGTCTCGGTAAGAGGAGTGGTTGTTCCCTTCTCTTCGTCTATTATAAACCAACTTTTTGAAATTCCGCCTGTTACGCTGCAACATTTCGAGATGAAATGGGGACTACACAATCCATATAATCATTTGAATAAAGTGCATGAGTCTTTCCAATGTCTGTTTCCACTTTTCGACACAAATCACGATATGTCTACACGTGCTTTACTTCCACATCTAAAGGCGTGGAAGCATTTTATTAATTCTAGAGTATATCCCACCTGGGATTTTGCAAGCCTTGCCGAGAATGAAATGCTTCTGCTATATGCTTTGACATTTGGTGAATTTGTGGATTGGGGTATTTTAATTCAGAGGACGGTGTTGGAATTTGCAATAACGAGGGCGTAGGGGAAGCCTATGCCTTCTTCGTCGATGATTTCAAGACTGTGTGTTCAGATGAATGGAGTTGGAGAGCTTGAGACGGATGAAATTTTTCCGTCTAGAGATAATAGATTTGGATTATTGCCGGTTGATACACCGGGTTGTTCGTCAACAATTTAGAGGGTTTGTTGGTTGTTAGTTTATGATGGTTTCAGTTTTTTTTAATAAGTTAACTTAAGTTAAGTTAGTAGTAATAAGTTTATGTTTTTTAAGTTTGTAATAGTTTTTATCATATTTAATATATATGTTTGAGTTGTTATAATAAATTAGTATACGTTAAGTAAAAAATCATAATAATAACGATAATATATAATTTTAATTTTATTTTCAAACCTACTTTTCACTACTCATTGAACATCGGGACGATGTCACTTCGTAAGTGGGGAGTAGAGTTAGGTTAGAAAATTCATTAAAATTTTCGAAAAAATAGTTAAGAAAATATTATAATTATATTATATGTCTAATTTAGATTTTAATAAGATTTTAAGTTTATATAATTAAGTAATTAATATTAAATATTGTTTTCATGAAATTATATAAGTATGTTGATATTTATAAGTAAAATTTTTTAGAATCATTTTCTTTTCAAAAATGAATTATGAATTTGGAATTGGACTAGGGATGACGATTTTTGGCACCACAAAAATATAACTATAGCCAAATAGCCTACCTAAATTTCCAATTTTTATCCCTACCTCAGCCTTGATTAGAGTGATCAAGACCTCACTCGAAATTGTCATTATGATTAAATAGAAGTAACCGACCTTTAGCTAATTTTGGTCTACATTTCCTTAAAAATTCCGTAAGTTTGTACGTACTTATGAAAAGAAATGAAGACATAAAAGCTAAGTTTTGGTGAATGCTGAGATTGGAAAAATTAGATAAGTATTAGTATATTCGATCTTACCTCATGACACTTGCAAGATAGTCGATTTTGGTAATGAGTTCGGATATGTTAAAAGAATTAAGAACGAAGCACCATATCTACACAGAATTAATCAAATATCGTATCTTCCTTATCTCGTGATCGACAACTTAAAAATAAAAAGAACATATCGGTTGTAGCTACCAATGATTTGAGTGCGGTAGGGTGTTATCTCGAAATGTCCTATATCACTAGCGAGGTTTAAAAGCTCCCGATTGCACGATGATAGTAGTCCGGCTAGGGTATTATCTCGAAATGTCCTATTGCTGGGAATGAAGGCATAGAATGAAAAAGAAAAAAGTCGAATCATAAGATCTCATGAATGATTACAAGTTTAAGGAAACCAGACTTGTAATTTTCAATCGAAAGAGTTATACTCCGATCAATCTTGATGAAGCAATGCTTGTAAGTTTGATTTTCTACACACATTCACGCTTATGTTTCTTAAAAAAAACAAAAAAAAAAGAGAGAAAATCTGAAAAATAGTTGGAATAAAAATAGGATGCTATTAATCGAGATTGTTTTTTTGATCAAAAATATGAAGTTGTAGGTACGTACGACTTGCCTCTTTCTCTTTTTGATTTCGTCTTTCGATTAACCAACATCTTGAGCCTAAACTTTATAAGTCATTTTGTCAACTACCTGACCAAGTTTACAATTCCAGGATTTCATAATAGTTGCGATTAAAAATAATTCTAATATTTTATTTATACTTATTAAGTATTACATGTACAATTTCATCTAAATAATATTTGATGTTTAAGCTATTTAAGTTATATACACTTTTTGTCTTCTTACAATTTTAAATTAGAATAAGTAATATATTTATAATATTGACCATATAAATTACATTAAAAATTGTAATCTGATCAATTATTACCGCTTATTTTTGCTCGAGGACGATCAAAAGCTAAGTGGGGAGTAGTTGATGTATTACTTTTATATGATTAAAATTATGTTATATTATTAAGTTTTATCAACGAATTCTATATAAAATATATGAAATTATGATAAAAATAGTATGAAATATTAATCTTTATAGTTTAGTATAGTTAGTAGTAAAAGTTAGTAATAATAGTAAAAAAATTATCGTTTTGTACCGATTTTAGTAAATCGGAGTGTCGTGTCAGATTTACGTGGGTATTTGTGGTATTTTATTGCAGATTTATAAACCAAGACCCCGAGAATCGACATTTTAAAGTATAATCATATCTTTGGAAGGATTTAAAAAATGTCACGAGCTTAAGTGGTCAAGTGGTCAATCGAAGTAGTCAAGTGGCTAATCGATTTGATTAAGTGGTAATCGAGAAATATCTTCGACAAACGAATGGCTCATCAAAAAGACATTTTCTGAAGAAGAGTCCTTCATGGAAGTTGTAGATCATTCAAAGAGCTTTCCAATGCATCTTGAATCATGTTGTTTGGAGATCGGGAACTCGAGATATGAATTTTAGAAGTTTAATAATTATAATTATATTTATATATATATATATATATATCATATCTTAGAAGTTACTATATATATTTACATATGGTCGTTCTAATTTGTCGTGTAGTGCTGCTTCTCACCGTTTTTTTTAATAACGAAATTAGGGTAATAAAATTCTTTTGCCGCTTTTTGCCAAAATCCAAATCCACCACCGTCCACCAAGGCCAATGGCTGCCTTCCACCTGTTCTTAGTGCTGGCATTTACTGGGTTGCCTCTTGTGTAGATAGCGTTTGGGAACCGCCATTTACTTTGTTGCTTCTTTGTGCAGTCTCTCCACTCTCATTTTCAGCAGATGAAGCTCTGCTCTGTTGCTTTGCAATCGTTGTTGTTGTTGATTATTTGTAGTACATTACTTGCTCTGTGTTCTTCTTCTTCCATGTCGTTTTCTTTCTTGTAGATTATTTGCATTCTTCTTCTAGAAACTAACAGCTGTTCCAATCTACACTTGTCCTTTGCAGAAACTAACAGTTGTCCTCTAACAAAAGTATACATAACATTAGCAAAATGGCATGCTCCTCCGTGGCGGCAGCAGCAATGTCCAGGTTGAATCCAAATCTACTCTGCAAGTTCCAGGTATGGTTCTACCCAAGCATTTGAGTTCTAAAAAAAAAACCCTTTGGTGCTTCTTGGCGATTGCTAATACTTATGCGGTCATTATTTGTTGTACAATATTATGATTCTTGAGGATCCAGTAAGAAACACTGCGATCTGTTTCAATTTCTCTTCTATTCTACTATGGTTGTTGATTTTATGTATTATTTGCTTCTATTTTCCTTTCAGGCTGTTTTCTTCTCATTATCCAGACAACAACAATCAGGTTCTCTTCTTCTATTTTCCTTAGGAAATTGATCAGCAATGCTTCCGATGCTTTAGATAAGATCCGATTCGAGAGCTTGACTGATAAGAGCAAGCCCGATGCTCAACCGGAGCTGTTTATCCGGCTTGAACCTGATAAGGTTAATAAGACTCTCTCGATCATTGATAGCGGTATCGGCATGACCAAAGCAGGTGAGTTTTACGAAATTCGCCTATATATCTCTTAAAGGTTTACGTAGAACACGAGAATTTCAGCGTGGAGATCTATAACGTTTTTTCTTCTGTCAGTTATCTTTCGTTTAGTATATTTAATCCTGTAATTTATTGTAAACTTAGTTCTAAACCTGTGGATTGATTTAATAGAGACGGCCGATCTTCTGTTTGGTAAAATTTCTGACTGATTCTGGGAAAAAAGAAGAATGTAGTTCAAAAATCATATGATAGTTGCTATATAGTCTTATGACTTTCTTCTATATAGTGTGTAATGAATCATATGCATGCAGCAAGGTGTGATTAGAAAAGTAGTTTGCAGTTGTTTTGGTAGCAGCATAACATGATTGGTTAGTGAAATTTTGAATAGATTTGGTGAATAATTTGAGAATTTGGTTGTCTATTATCTTTCATTTAGTATATTTAATCCTGTATTTTACTGTGAACAATAATTGTGAAACCTGTGTATTACATCAATAGTCAATGCTGATCCTGCTGTTCGTTAAATTTCTGACTGAGTTTGAAGAAAAAACAACTTAGTTTACGTGACACGGCGCTCTATATAATATAATATTTCGTCTTAGCATTTTTTTTCTGTTTATATGAATGTGAAAAAGAGCCTTATATTTTTTATACGATTAGTTTCTACTGTATGAATCTGGTGTGCAATCACATTCATCTAGCAAGGTGACGTGGCCTTTTCTAGTGCTAATACTGAGTCATTCTTAACCGACAGCCAGACGGGCCAAATCAGTAGTTACAGTATGGTGAGTCGTAGTATCGTATCCTCGGGAACTTTGTAATTCTTCTAAGTGTGGTTAAACACCAAAGAAATCGTTATTAACTCAATCTAAATCTCGCTTTATAGCACAGATAACTAATAACTTAAAATAAAATAAATGCACAAATTAAAATTTATTCTAATATAATATATATAGATATATAAATATATATAGATATGCATAAGTTGCAAAATATATATATAGATATAAATATATAGATGCCAAATATATTTTTAGATAACTAAGCCAAAGTTTATATAATTGATTTATACGATCTTTTCAAATGAATGGAATGCGCTCGATCTTTCTTTTTATATTAGGTTTAATTGAGTAAATGAAACGGTGCACTCCTAAGGTTAACAATTCCTCCTCACATTAGCGTACGAAATTGTCATATGTCCATTGTCATCGGTCAAATCCACAACCGTTACGGTTTTTCGAACAGTCCCGAGTACGATTCTACCCTTGAATAAAAGGAGTCATTCCGTTCGTCAAACGGTCAATTTTATTAAAAGGCTCCGGTTGTCAAAGCCGGGCGATTCAACTTTCCGGTTTAAGTTTCAATTAATCACGATGAGTTAACATTATAACGATCTTGAGTACAAGTTTTAATAAGATTTATCTTTTTAAGACAAATCTGGCCCCGAATAGGAAACTGGATTCCGTTGTCACGTTTTCACTCGGCCAATTTTTACCCTCCGGTTTTTCTATTAACGAGTTCATAACTTAATTACGAGGTGTCAATTCATAATTAGATTATGAATTCTTTCAAGTCAAACTTTATCAATAGAAAAAGATTCAATTAGCTCAATTTTATTCAATTTTACTTAGACAACATTCCTTTACCGAAAAGATCGAAATAAAACGATTACATAACTTTGGCTAGTTATTAGATTTAGCCTACTAACATTATACGAAAAGATAAAAAACAAACATAATAAACATAAATACTTTAGAAATTTTACCCGATTACAACGATTGAATCAGAAGATGTATTCTTCCGGATGCTACAACAACTTCAACAACATCGATCTTCTGGTAATTTCTCGAGCATTACAACGATACTACTTATTTATGGCTTAAGGCCTATATATATACATACTACTACTACTAAAAAAAAAGTAAAAGAGATATATTTGGTACCCCTTTATGCTCGCAAATCGCCCTATTTATAGCAAATTTTCCCTGCCGGATCGATCCGAGAAAGGGCCGGATCGATCCGGGAATAAAAAATATTATCCCAGGATATTCTCTCGGGGCCACATGCTGGTCTAATCATGATGTCTCCTCGGATCGATCCGAGGTAAATCCGGATCGATCCGGATAGATTTTTTCTCAATCTTAATCCGAAACTTGATAAAATCATAACTTGAGCTCCGGATCTCCAAATGACATAATTCAAGATGCGTTGGAAAGCTCTTGAGGAGATCTATAACTTCCATGAAGACTTCTTTTTCAGAAAATGCCTTTTTACTGGGCCATTTGTTCGTTGAAAATATAACTCGATACGGCGTCACGAACCATTGATCCCTTTGAACTTTAAATCTCGTGGCATTCCTTTATTCCTTCAAAAGATATGATTTTACTCCATAAAATGTCGTCACTCGGGGTCTTGGTTTACCTAAGGTCTGTAAAATACCAAAAATACCCACGTGAATCTGACACGACACTCCGGTTATTAACCCGGTACAATATTTATAACTTTTTATCATTTTTACTAGATTTTTATAGTATTTAGATTTATTCATAGCTATTAATATTTTATAAGATTATCGTTATATTTTATTATATTTTATATAAAAAGAGTCGATAACGTATATAAAACATCGTAATTTTTATCATATAAATGTTATACATCAACTACTCCCCACTTAATTTCTTTGATCGTCCTCGAGCAAAATAAGCGGTAATATATAAAAATTACGATAAAAATAATATAAGTGGTAGATACAATTTTAAATTAGTAAAATATCATTTCAATATTATAAACATATTAATTATATCTTTCTTAGAAATTAATAAGATAAAAAGTGTAGATAACTTTGATAAATTATTTATCAACTATTATTCAAATGAAATTTCACAAAATTTACTTAATAAATATAATTAAAATTCTAGAATTATTTTCCTATCTCAACTTATATGAAATATTTGGAATCAAAGACTAAGTCAAGTAATTGACAAGATGGCTCAAATTTTTTAGATAGGACATTGGTTAATCGAAAAGATAGAAAAAGAAATCAAAAATAGAAAGAGGCAAGTCGTACGTACTTACACCTTCACGTTTGATCAAAAACAGTTTCGATTAATAATATCTCCTTTTCCAACTATTTTTTCAGATTTTCTCTCTTCTTTTTCAATATTAAGAACTAAAAGCGTGAGTGTGTGTAGAAAATCAAATTTACAAGCATTGCTTCATCAAGATTGATCGGAGTAATACTCTTTCGATCTAAAATTACGAGTCCGGTTTCCTTAAACTCGTAATCATTCTTGAGATCTTATGATTCGAATTTTTATCGGGAGCTTTATACCTCATAGTGATATAGGACGTTTCTAGATAACACCCTACCGCACTCAAATCATCGGAAGCTACTACCGATATCCGTCGATCAAAGATAAGGAAGATACCCGTATTCGATTAATTCTCGTAAATTTGGTGCTTTGTTCTTTTTTTTTTTTTTTTTTTTTTTTTTTTCACCTCAACATACACCATCCTTAGCTTCGTGCTATCATCTCCTTTCATAAGTACGTACAAACTCGTGGGATTTTCGGGAAATGTAGACCAAAATAAGCCAAGGGTCGGTTATGATCAAAAATGGCTATTTCGAGTGAGTGTCTTGATCACTCTAATCAAGGTTGAGGTAATTTTTGTGGTGTCAAAAATCTCATCATTCCTAATCCGATTCCATATTCATATTTCGTTTTACAAAGAAAATTATTCTAAAAAAAATTTATTATAAATATAAGTATTTTTGCTAAAATTTCATATGAAACCTACTTGATAATATTTATGTATAGTTACATATACTTAAAATCTTATAAAGATCTAAAATTGACATATATAATATAATTATAATATATCTACTTTATTTTACTTAATTAAAATCTATTCTTACCAATTTATATTGTTTTTATTCATATTAATTATATATTATCTAGTTATTTTGTTTCAAGAAAAATTAAACTAAGTATTGAGCAATTAAGTATAGATTTATATAAGAAAATTTTAATTTTTATTTACTAACTTACTTCCACTCCCCACTTACGAACTAACATCGTCCCGATGTTCAGTGAGTAAAATAAAAAGTAATTTGCAAATAAAATTAAAATTTTATATGATTCTAATTATTATTTATTATTTTTAGCAACCATATTTTATTTTGATTAAAGAAAATGACATATATATTAAACACTATTACAAACTATAAATAAAAGTAACAAACAACAACAAACGATTAAACAACTAATTTAAACAACTACCAACTTAACAACATAACTTCTAACTGATTATCAAACCGTAGATGAACATCCGGGAGTATCCACCGGAAGTAATCCTAACCGAGAATCACGAGATGGAAAAATCTCGTCGTAGCAAACTCGTGCACGTGATTCGGTTGGATACAAAGGTGAGAGATAACCCTGTGCAAATGGTAACGGTTTTCCCTATTACGTCTTTCTACCGCAAAATTAATTGCGTCTTAAAAATCAAAACTCCCCAATCAATGTATGCTCCCACGGTCAATGCATACAACAAGAAAGCATCTCATCGTCCGTAACCCCATAAAAATCTCTAGTTGGATAGATTCGAGAATTAATGAAGCGTTTCCAAGCCCTTAAATGAGGGGTAAAGCCGAGTTGAAGAATCATAGTTATGATCAAACAACGGAAATACGAACCGAAAGGCTTCGCAAAGACGATTTACAACATTATACGCATCCCCAAGTTCCCAAAGAAACTCGAAGTGTGGGTTTCGATCAAAAGTACATGGTGGAATTTGATAGATTTGATTTATGATGATTGGTGAAAACGAAATAACGGTGCCCCTAACTGTAATAAGTTGAGATGAGGCTACTGTCGTTATTTGAGTGAGAGATGCAAAGAAATCTCTAACAACCGAAATGTTTATTCGACCTCTGGGAGTCCTTATCAACTTTTTCCACCCGCAACCTCGGATTAGATTACGTCCCCACTGATCAATTTTTTCAGTGTTTAAGCCTTTCTCCATCAGAATAGGAGAACGGACAAAATTTAGATGTCTCGGGACTTCATTATGAAAGCAAGAGGCATGCCCTTCGGGAACTACACCATCAGGCGTATGCGGCTCGTAACTATTAACCGAGGGAGATGATCGGTTAGACATTTTTTTGGTACAGAGATTAAAAATAGAATGAAGGAAAGAATGAGCAAATGTTTGGCTGCTGCTCTTTTCCTTTTATAGAAATATATCCATCAAGCAAAAGTAGAAAAGATCTACTTTAAGCGCGTTTTTGTACTTGCCGGATCGATCCGAGATAAGGCCGGATCGATCCGGCCTCTGAACCAGTAATGTTGTCAGGTCGGTAAACACACGTCGGATCGATCCGGTAAAAGGCCGGATCGATCCGGAACATTACTGTTCACGGACAGAGTTGATTTTGCTTGAAAAAAACTTAGTTTTTTCTAGGTGACAAGTTTTCTTCCAATTTTTGATTCATTTTCATTATGTTATAACGCTAAATTATTCTACACGATGCGTAGTACCAAAATATGAAATGAAAACATGAAAATCGTATTAAAATAAAATCCTACTATGATCAAAACAACTTAAAATTTAACGGAAAAAAAAAAAAAAAAGAAAAAAAAAAAGAAAAACGTGCATGATAAATAAAATTGTTTCAATGTCAAAAACCATAGAATGTTTAAAAATTATCACTCCTCTTCATCACTCAGCTCGACGTGGCTTGAACTTGGCATAGCTTGAGAACGGGTCGATTCTTGGGATGGATCTTGAAAATAAGTTGACATCCGTACCGAGCTATCTAGTCCCATCGAGCTCATCTCTCTCGTGATATCGAAAAAGTGCCTCCCCATCTCATCGTGGTATGGCCAAACGATCCAGATCCAAATCCATTCGATGTTGTACTCGCCGTAGTATCCGTCGAAAAATCTCCTACACCACTAGTTTGAAATCCAAAAGAATGTGGCATTTGTTGGAAATCGAGTGAGGTGGCATCGGTGGAATGAAATCGGGCAAGGTATAAGGCCGGGTTTGGCATCATGCGGAATATCCATCTCGGCATAGGTAGGGTTTTGCAAGATATTCATTTGATATAAACCTCGTATGCCTTGACGTAAATCTTCGACCATAATTTATTCCTTTCCGCAAAAACAACCATATTGGCATTAGCACGATGAACATCATAGGCCATGGATTGAAACATGTCATAAGTGATGGTATTTGGAAGATGAGTTTGAGTTTGACCGGATGAAGGAGGACAAAGCAGTGGATGCAAGAGGGCCGAGGACGTTGACGGTTAGTGGTCCAAAAAGTTTATTCTTCCCGCCGGCCTAAGTGGTAAACTAGACCAATAAGTGTGTCATCTACCATCATCAAATTATCATTTGGGAGCTCGGGACTCCTATCCGACGACACAAGGAAGAAATAAAACATGGAAAAGGCATGTGATCGCCGGGTCTAAAATCGGGGCAAATTCCTTGGCCCTTCTATACATCACTCGCCTATATCCACAGTACATCATTAACTATAGCCCAAGCAATACACAAATCCTCTTTACCAAAAGATGTAAAATGCCGAGACGGGTAAAGAGTATGACTAATAAAGCGTTTGATGGCTCTCATATCCCGGATACATTTCCCATAGAAAATCTCGTTTTCATGCCGACGGCGTGGGATCTAACTCATGCCGGGCTAGTGAAACAATATGATCAAAGTCCGCCGGCTCATCCAAATTCCAAACCGTATAATAATCCTCGCCTCCGGTATGTCGTGAATACCAAAAATAGCATTAATAATGTGAGGAGTAAAGGGCACCGTCCTAGTCCTCAAAGTTGACGAAGTTAACTCACCATCTTCCGTAGCATCGTGAGTTGCTACCAAAGAATAAAATTTCGCTACAAAGGTGGTGTTAATTTCTCCCGACCTTAAACTGGCTAATTCCATCCAATGCCTCCCTTCAAAAATTTCTTTGACCTCCCTTCCCAAATCTTCAAAATCTAAACCCCTCTCGACTGCAACTAAACACCGTCCAAATTTATTCTTAAAGGCGTTTCTAGCTGCAACAGACGCAGTTCTATCAAAGCTAACAGCCAATTCTTCTTCTGTTAAAGGCCTAGTTTCTATAACCGGAATTTGGGTAGGGATATGCGGTTTACGTTTTTTACTAGCTTTGGATGATTCGGCCATTCTACGATAATGACAAAATTACAAAACAACACAGAACAACACAAAACAACAAGACAAATGTGAGTGACAAAACAAGCTTGAAAATGAATTAAAACTTGGAAAACGAAATTAACAAAATAAATAACTACACTATTACCTTATAAAGCTTGAAAAGGTTGAAATTTGGCCGGAAAAGATGGAAATTTCGCCGGAATAAAGTTGAAGCTATCCTTGAAAAATTCTTCAATTTAAATGCAACTTTGAAGAGAGGAATGGAGAATGAGAAAAATTTAAGAGGTGGTGTAGTTTAATGGTGATGTTGTGTGATGATTTGAAGGCAAAAAATTCGAATTGAGGGGAAAAGGGGAGGGGCGGCTGTTTTTAGAAAAAGAAGAAGAAGAAGAAGGAGGAGGTCCCCGTCCCTTTTTTAGGTTTTTTTAGGTTCCGGATCGATCCGAGGTTAGGTCGGATCGATCCGACCACTATTTTTTTTTTTTTTTTTTTTTTTTTTTTTTTTTTAAATACTTTTTTAAAAAAATATTTTTGGTATGATAATCCTTAATTATATCATATAAATAACATATATGATAAAAATAAGTTTTATCTTAAAATTTTTGAAGTCTTAAAACAAAAATAAACAAAAACTTAATCTAATTCTACTCCCACCAATCTTAAATCTTCAAGATTTCTATAATAACGGTCCATTAACCTAATCTTAAGAAATGAGGCGTTCGAATTTTCTCTTTGATCTCCATCGGGATTTTCGGATAACCACCTAATCGTTCCCTTCTTAACAACATTCAAACACTCATCCCGTGATTTGGTTGTGCTTTCCCTACATTTCCCTTCATGCTCACTTTTTCCACAGCTTCTACACCTTCTTAAAAACTTTGCCCTTCTCTTTATCGAACTTCTCGAATTTCCATTACAAAGTTCTTTCATTCTGATTTCTCTCAACAATTGCTTGTTTTTCTCAAAAACTGAAGCTTCTATTTTAAACACGACATCTTTATCCAAGCCTAATTTCAAAAGCAGTATAAAAATTTCTATTCTATCTAAAAAAAACATCCAGTTCTTTTACGTCTATCCGGTAAAAGACGAAACTACTTTAAACATAAATAAAACACATAAAAGTAGAGTAAAGATAGATAGAACCCGGTATTCGGCCGAGTTTAACTCCCTTGCCTTTCGCTTTCTTGATTTCTCTCGCTTTTTACTTTGTCGGAGGATCGCTTAGTAGCATTATTTCTCCCTTCAAAGGTGGTTCCTTCTCCTTCCACAAATAACTTTACTCTATGGCCATTGGCTATAAAAGTTGTATTTCCATCGCTAGTTCAACAAACTCCGCATTTGTAAACTCTCGTTACTTTAAATGGACCCGTCCATCTTGATTTAAGCTTTCCCGGAAATAACTTTAAACGTGAATTGTACAAGAGCACTCGATCACCTACATGGAACTCACGCCTATAGATTCTCCTATCGTGAAAGGATTTCGTGCGTTCCTTGTAGATTCGAGCGTTTTCATAAGAATCGAGACGGAATTCTTCTAGTTCCGTCAATTGAAGCAATCTATGATCACCAACAAACCTTAGGATCGAAATTCAAAAATTTAATAGCCCGTAAGGCTCGGTGTTCTAACTCAACCGGGAGATGACACGACTTACCAAATACTAACTTATAGGGAGAACAACCAATTGGTGTTTTAAAAGTCGTTCTATATGCCCATAATGCATCGTCTAGTTTAAACGCCAGCTTTTTCGATTTGAATCCACTGTCTTTTCTACAATTCTTTTGATCTCTCTATTAGACACCTCTACCTGACCACTGGTTTGCGGATGATAGGGCGTTCCTAATTTATGCGTTACTCCATATTTTTCAATTATCTTGGTAAATGGTCTATTACAAAAGTGCGAACCTCTATCACTAATGATAGCCCTCGGAATGCCATAACGTGTAAATATATTTTTTTTTAGAAATCGTATGACAACTTTGGTATCATTAGTGGGAAGAGCTTCAGCTTCTACCCATTTCGAAACATAATCTACCATTACTAGAATAAATCTTTTTCCAAACGAAATAGGAAATGGTCCCATGAAATCTATACCCCAAACATCAAATAACTCACATTCTAAAATAGGTTGCATAGGCATTTCATGTTTTTTAGATACATTTCCCCATTTTTGACAAGATTCACAAGATTTGACATATTTATAAGCATCTCTATATAGCGTAGGCCAATAAAAACCACATTGTAAAACTTTAAAAGCAGTTTTCCATCCTCCATGATGACCTCCTGCCTCACGATCATGACAAAATGATAAGATACTTAAAATTTCATTATCAAAGCGCACACTTTCGATTATCCCATCCGAACATTTACGGAAAAGGTCCGGTTCCTCCCAAGTAATAAAATTTTAAGTCATAAAAGAATTTCTTTTTCTCGTTGCCAAGTCCAATGAGACGGAATATAATCACGGGTTAAGTAATTAATGATATCTCCAAACCAGGGTGAAATTTCCTTAAGGAATTCTATTCTTTAATAACCGCATGGTTGAAGGAGTATCTATTCTAAAAAGTTGTTCATCGGGAAATGAATCTTTAATTTCTATTCCCTTTTCTACATCATTTTCCATTCTACTTAGATGATCTCGCTACTACATTCTCACTTCCCTTCTTATCTTTAATTTCCAAATCGAACTCCTGAAGTAAAAGAATCCATCTAAGAAGACGTGGTTTCGCATCTTTCTTACTCAGCAAATACTTCAAAGCTGAATGGTCTGTATACATTATTACCTTAGAACCAACAATATACGATCTAAACTTATCTAAGGCAAAAATTACAGCCAACAGTTCCTTTTCTGTAGTTGTATAGTTCAGTTGAGCTGCAGTTAACGTGTGAGATGCATAGTAAATAGCTTTTAGAATTTTGTTATATCTTTGTCCTAAAACTGCTCCTACCGCTAAATCACTGGCATCACACATAATCTCAAACGGCAAATTCCAATCTGGTGCTATTAGCACTGGTGCAGTAGTCAATCTCGCTTTTAAGGTCTGAAAAGCTTCCTTACATTTACTATCGAAGTTAAAAGGTACTTCCTTTTCAAGCAAATGACTTAGAGGCTTTGCTATCTTTGAAAAAAATCCGCAATAAATCTCCTATAAAATCCCGCATGTCCAAGAAATCCTCTTAGAGTCCTTAGATTAACCTGGTGGTGGTAATTTTTCAATTACTTGAACCTTAGCTTTATCAACTTCAATTCCTATTTCGTAGATTCTATGGCCTAGAACAATTCCTTCGATACCATTAAATGACATTTTTCCCAATTTAAAACCAAATTGGTATCTTCACAATAACACGTTGCAACACTCTTTCTAAGTGCGACAAACATTTACCAAAAGAATCTCCGTAAACACTAAAGTCGTCCATAAAAATTTCCAAGAATTTCTCAACCATATCGGAAAATATAGCCATCATGCATCTTTGAAACGTAGCCGGAGCATTACATAAACCAAACGGCATTCTTTTATACGCAAAAGTTCCATAAGGACAAGTGAAAGTAGTCTTTTCCCTATCTCCCGCTCGCAATGAAAATCAGAATAACCCGAATAACCATCTAAGAAACAAGTAATATTTATGACCACTTAACCGTTCCAACATTTGAACTATGAATGGAAGTGGGTGATGATCTTTCTTAGTATGATCATTTAGTTTCCTAAAATCAATGCACATTCGATATCCTGTAATTTCTCTTGTTGGAATCCATTCATTTCTATCATTTTCTTTTACTGTGAAACCTCCTTTCTTTGGTACCACTTGAGTTGGACTCACCCATTCACTATCTGATATAGGGAAAATTATTCCCATCTCTAATAGCTTAATGACCTCTTTCTTGATAATTAACCGCAAATTTGGGTTGAGGCGGCGTTGCGGTTGAATACAAGGCTTAGCATCTTCCTTCGAATTATCTTATGAACGCAAATCTCGTGGCTAATACCTCGAATATCGGCAATCGTCCATCCAAAAGCTTTCTTATGCTTTTTCAACATTCTAAGTAATTGATCTTCTTGTTGCTCGTTAAAGTTGATGAAATAATAATCGGTAATAGATTATTAGTTTCAAGAAAAGCATATTTCGATTTAAAGGTAATGGTTTCAATTCCGCATTCTTTGGCGGATCTTCTATTGACGATTTAAGAACTCGGTCCTTCTAGTTCTAATTCCAAGTGCTTATGCCATGGTGGTTTAAAGGTAAAACTTTCGTATCTAAAGATAGAATTATCTCTTTCATTTCAATATCTTCCTCATCTTCTTTATAGATAGATAGAGTTAAGCATTCTTCTAATCTGTCTTCAAAAGTTGGTAATCGATTATCATAGACGAATGAATATCTTCTATAAAAGAACATGATTCGATGATGCATAATTCATGGCTTTGAAAATATTGAAAGTAACTTCGTCTTCATTGACTCTTAAGATTAATTCTCCTTTCGAACATCGATTAAAGTTCTTCCCGTAGCTAGAAATGGACGACCTAGAATAAGAGGTGCCGAATAACCGTCTTCCATTTCCATAACTACAAAGTCCACCGGAAAATAGAATTTGTCTACTTTAACCAATATGTCCTTTATAATTCCTTTAGTGGTACTTAATTGATCTATCTGCCATTTGCGAGTCATTTCGCCTTGGTAAGCCTTCCTATGCCTAACTTTCTATAATCCTCATAAGACATGAGATTTATACTCGCTCCTAGATCACATAAGACCTTCTTAAACGAGTAAATCCTCCAATTTCACACGGAATGGTAAAACTACCCGGATCTTTCGGTTTAGGTGGTAACTTATGCTTTGCGTAATTGCGGAACATTCTTCATTTAGGCATACATTCTCATATTCCTCTAATTTTTTCTTGTTTGACGTAATTTCTTTCGTAAATTTTCCATAGGCAGTATGTTAATCGAGCTTCGATAACAGGGATATTAACTTGAATATGACGAAAAGTGTCAAGGAAACGAGCATACTTCTTATCGCTTTTTTCCTTTTTGATTTGATCTTTAGGAGGGTAAGGTAAAGATTCTAGATCTATAACCTTTGGCTCCTTTATCGCTTCTCTTTTCCCTTTTCCTTAAACCTTTGAGTATTACTCGCCGCCATATTTCAGTTCTTGGATTCTTTCTTTTAAATTGTTCCCCGAATCAATCTCTACTTCAGATTCCTTCATTTCTTCATGTTTTTCATTCTTGTTTCCGTTTTCTTCTATTCTAATGTGTTCTTTAAATAAAGTCCTTAGGTCTTTATCCATGGGATCTTTCAGAATCCTTGGGATTTTTACCCATTTTTCCTTCTCACTTTCAGGTTCCGAACTTTTATTTCTTTTCAAGAAGTTGTCTATAATTTCTTCTTCCTCATCTGTAAATTCAAGTTCATCTTTAGCTTTATCATTCTTAACATCTAAGTCATCTTCTACTTCATTATTCCCAAAGCTTTCAACTCCCTTACTTCCACTGAGCTTCCTACTTCTCGTAACTACAACATTTACCTCTCTTGGGTTCCTTTCGGTGTTACTTGGTAATCCTCCCCGGGGTCTCATCGTTATTACGTTCACCTTCCCTACTCAAATGATCTTCCATATTCCTTAATGAGGCTTCTATCGTTCTCATCCCGGTATCATGTCCACTCATAGATGTTTTCATTGAACTCATGTCCTTAGTGATCGTACCAATAGAAGTCACCATCGTTTCTATATTTTTAGCTTGAGTAGATACTACACCCATCATATTTTCCATTAGTTTTTCCCATTTTTCAACTCCTTCGCAGTTGAGTTGAACTTTGAGTTACTGGTATACTTTGAGTGGTATGTTGAGGATAGGATCTAGGTAATGATGGCAAATTCTGATTAGACGTGTTTTCTTGATAAACTTGATTATTATTCATATTCCTATATGGAACCGGATACGGCGGTTGTCCTTGCTTGCTAGGGTTTTCGTACCATCGATAAGTAGGGTGATCTCTTCTAATAGCATTGAACGAGTTTGAGTAAGCATTGTTTAAATTTCTATGCCGTCGAAGAAAACTCACCTCCTCTCTCGAGTATCCCGTCGGTTCTTCAATCCCTAGTGGTATTTTATCCCGATTCGAATATTCGGTTGGTGTACTATTTTTCGAACTTTGGTTCTTATTCTCGTTGTAATCCATCAAATTTCCTACTCAAATTTTCTAAATGTGCTAGAACTTCCGTGTTAGACGTGCATTCTCCCGCAAAAGCTACTTTTCTAGTGCTAGAACCGGTTTCCCACATTCTCGTTATTTTTGGAAATCTTTTCTATAGCATCGTAAACTAATTGAGCTTCACTCATCATTAAAGAACCACCACATGCATGATCTACATCAGCACGTGAATCTTTTCTTAATTTACGACAAAAAAGCTGGATTTGCATGTCTAAGGAATAACCATGGTCGGGACACGCTCTTAACAGCTTTTTTAAATCTTTCCTGTGCATTCCCTAGTGTTTCTTCGCATCCTTGTCTAAAATTAGCAACCTCGACTTTTAATTCCAAATTCCGTCCCAGAGTGAAATATTGTTTCGTAAATTCGTTTGAATCTCCTCCCAACTTGTAAGTGAATGATGTGGAAGAGACATAAACCAATCTCGGGCTCGTCCTTTTAGAGAAAAAGGAAACATAGTCATCCTTGTTAATTCCTTGTGAGCACCTTGACTTTTGGCCGTATTGCACGCTTCTTCAAAAGATAGAGATGATGATGCGGATCTTCATCATCTTCTCCTAGAATTGGGCTCTTGTGTCAATCAAACCAAAAAGATGAGATTTAATCTCGAAATTATTCGCTCCTTCATTAGGTAAAAGTATGGGATTATTAGTCTGATTTCTTCTTATGGTTTGGTCACAAATAGGTCTTGGGTTTGGCGGATTGTTACGATTATTTCGGTTCCGATTCTGATTATCTCTATTATTATTATTTTGATTATTATTAGGGTTAACAGGGTTTTGTCCATGCCCTAGAGCATGATCTAGCCTTTGTTCGTTTGTTTCATCACTAGCTTCAGCCATTTTCGTATTTTTGTTTGAAGATGATTCGTCGGGATTTCCCCGACTAGTATGACCACGTTTTCTCTCTACTCTTAATCGCCTTTCGTAAGTGTTTATGTCGCTTATAAGGAGTGAGTGGGGCCTTACCACTTCGGTCATCAACTAACGAAAATAGAAAATAACACGAAATTGATAGTAGTAAAATTTGGTAACTTACCTATAAGGTAAGTACCAACGAAAATAAAATTAGAAATGAGATAAGAAAAGTGTTGACTTATTCTCGAGAATTTTGAGCTAATACAAGTAGTAACCATAGACACAAAAAAGAAATTAGCGTCGTTCCCCGGCAACGGCGCCGTAAAGCCGACGTGGCCTTTTCTAGTGCTAATACGGCCCTTAACCGACAGTGTATCGGGTCAAACCGTAGTGCTAGTATGGTGAGTCGAGTATCGTATCCTCGTGGAACTTTGTAATTCTTCTAAGTGTGGTTAAACACCAAAGAGTCGTTATTAACTCAATCTAAATCTCAGTTTTATAGCACAGATAACTAATAACTTAAAATAAAATAAATGCACAAATTAAAATTTATTCTAATATAATATATATAGATATATAAATATATATAGATATGCATAAGTTGCAAAATATATATATAGATATAAATATATAGATGCCAAATATATTTTTAGAGAACTAGCCAAAGTTTATATAATTGATTTATACGATCTTTTCAGTGAATGGAATGTGCTCGATCTTTCTTTTTATATTAGGTTTAATTGAGTAAATGAAACGGTGCACTCCTAAGGTTAACAATTCCTCCTCACATTAGCGTACGAAATTGTCATATGTCCATTGTCATCATCCAAATCCACAATCGTTACGGTTTTTCCGAACAGTCCCGAGTACGATTCTACCCTTGAATAAAAGGAGTCATTCCGTTCGTCAAACGGTCAATTTTATTAAAAGGCTCCGGTTGTCAAAGCCGGGCGATTCAACTTTCCGGTTTAAGTTTCAATTAGCGATGAGTTAACATTATAACGATCTTGAGTACAAGTTTTAATAAGATTTATCTTTTTAAGACAAATCGCCCCCGAATAGAAACCGGATTCCGTTGTCACGTTTTCACTCGGCCAATTTTTACCCTCCGGTTTTTCTATTAACGAGTTCATAACTTAATTACGAGGTGTCAATTCATAATTAGATTATGAATTCTTTCAAGTCAAACTTTATCAATAGAAAAAGATTCAATTAGCTCAATTTTATTCAATTTTACTTAGACAACATTCCTTTACCGAAAAGATCGAAATAAAACGATTACATAACTTTGGCTAGTTATTAGATTTAGCCTACTAACATTATACGAAAAGATAAAAAACAAACATAATAAACATAAATACTTTAGAAATTTTACCCGATTACAACGATTGAATCAGAAGATGTATTCTTCCGGATGCTACAACAACTTCAACAACATCGATCTTCTGGTAATTTCTTGAGCATTACAACGATACTACTTATTTATGGCTTAAGGCCTATATATATACATACTACTACTACTAAAAAAAAAGTAAAAGAGATATATTTGGTACCCTTTACGCTCGCAACGTCGCCCTATTTATAGCGCAAATTTTCCCTTGCCGGATCGATCCGAGAAAGGGCCGGATCGATCCGGGAATAAAAAATATTATCCCAGGATATTCTCTCGCAGGCCACATGCTTGGTCTAATCATGATGTCTCCTCGGATCGATCCGAGGTAAATCCGGATCGATCCGGATAGATTTTTTCTCAATCTTAATCCGAAACTTGATAAAATCATAACTTGAGCTCTCGGATCTCCAAATGACATAATTCAAGATGCGTTGGAAAGCTCTTGAGGAGATCTATAACTTCCATGAAGACTTCTTTTTCAGAAAATGCCTTTTACTGGGCCATTTGTTCGTTGAAAATATAACTCGATACGGCGTCACGAACCATTGATCCCTTTGAACTTTAAATCTCGCGCATTCCTTTATTCCTTCAAAAGATATGATTTTACTCCATAAAATGTCGTCACTCGGGGTCTTGGTTTACCAAGGTCCGTAAAATACCAAAAATACCCACGCGTGAATCCGACACGACACTCCGTTATTAACCCGTACAATATTTATAACTTTTTATCATTTTTACTAGATTTTTATAGTATTTAGATTTATTCATATATTTATTAATATTTTATAAGATTATCGTTATATTTTATTATATTTTATATAAAAAGAGTCGATAACGTATATAAAACATCGTAATTTTTATCATATAAATGTTATACATCACAAGGAGTATAAGTAATGTAAGTGTGTAGCATAAGCTGATTGATTGATGAAATTGTACAGATTTGGTGAACAATTTGGGCACAATTGCAAGATCTGGAACAAAGGAGTTCATGGAAAAGAGCCTATATAATATAATATTTCGTCTTAGCGTTTTTTTTCTGTTTATATGAATGTGAAAAAGAGCCTTATATTTTGTATACGATTAGTTTCTACTGTATGAATCTGGTGTGCAATCACATTCATCTAGCAAGGAGTATAAGTAATGTAAGTGTGTAGCATAAGCTGATTGATTGATGAAATTGTACAGATTTGGTGAACAATTTGGGCACGAATGCAAGATCTGGAACAAAGGAGTTCATGGAGGCATTGCAAGCTGGTGCAGATGTGAGCATGATTGGGCAATTTGGTGTTGGGTTTTACTCTGCATATCTTGTTGCAGAGAAAGTGATTGTGACAACAAAGCACAATGATGATGAACAATATGTTTGGGAACCTCAAGCTGGTGGATCTTTTACTATCACAAGGGATGTTGATGGTGAACAATTGGGCAGAGGAACCAAGATCACTTTGTTCCTTAAGGAAGATCAGGTAATTGTCTTACTTTATGATGAACCCTAATTGTATAGTATATGTTATGATGTATGGATACTACTATTTACAGCATGCACATATACTTTTGTTTAGTAACGCATTGGACACTCAGGATACATATTTAGGGACAAATCTGTATATGTATCTGATATGGATGCTATGACTCCGCTTATTTGACATGTATGCAGTATGGATAAGCACCAGATACTTAGGATACATATCTATAGACGTATTTGACATATATGATTTTGATATGCATATATAATTTGTATATATGCAATGAAGAATCATGTTGAGAATTGATTAAAAACCGTCTCATATTGGAATAAAAGTTGTCAAAATGGTGAATAACTACCAAACAGAACTATTAAGAATTGCATAGCATATGTTTGCTTCACTAGCCCTAATTCTTTGTTTAATAACTAGGTAATTGTCTGCTTTTTGATGAACACTAATTGTATTCTTTGATTGACCTTAAATCTTTGATTAACTAGCTAATTGTCTATTTTATGATGAACCCTAAATGAAGGTTCCAATTATTCTAAAATTTGTTCTTATTTTTTGAAATATGCAGTTGGAGTATTTAGAAGAGAGGAGAATTAAGGATCTTGTGAAGAAGCATTCTGAGTTCATAAGCTATCCAACTTACCTCTGGACAGAGAAAACTACTGAAAAGGAAATAAGTGATGATGAAGAAGATGAACCAAAGAAAGAGGAAGAAGGTGACATTGAAGAAGTTGATGAAAACAAAGAAAAGGAGAAATCAAAGAAAAAGAAGATCAAAGAAGTTTCTCTTGAATGGCAGCTGATCAACAAGCAAAAGCCCATCTGGTTACGAAAACCTGAAGAGATCACAAAGGAAGAATATGCATCATTCTACAAGAGCCTGACAAATGATTGGGAAGAACATCTTGCAGTTAAGCATTTCTCTGTTGAAGGTCAACTTGAATTCAAAGCTATCCTCTTTGTTCCGAAGAGAGCCCCATTTGATCTCTTCGATACGAAAAAGAAGCCGAACAACATTAAGCTTTATGTTTGAAGAGTGTTCATCATGGACAATTGTGAAGAGCTCATTCCGGAGTATCTCAGCTTTGTGAAAGGTGTGGTTGATTCTGATGATTTGCCGTTAAACATCTCTCGAGAGATGTTGCAGCAAAACAAGATTCTGAAGGTGATCTGAAAGAATCTGGTGAAGAAATGCATTGAGATGTTCAATGAAATAGCTGAGAATAAAGAGGATTACAACAAGTTTTATGAAGCTTTCTCGAAGAATCTCAAATTGGGTATCCATGAAGATTCTCAAAACAGAGCAAAGTTAGCTGATTTGCTTCGTTACCATTCGACTAAAAGCGGTATAATAGCACAAACATTATGATTTTGTTTTTTTTAATATATAAAATTATATATAAAAAATGATTACATTCATTTGACTGATTTTGTGGCAGCGGTGGTAAAGCTGTAGTTCTGCGGGAATGGAGAAATAAAATGATACAGAGATTCTGGCCTTCGCAAACTGGAAGGCAGACTTGAGTAAGAAATCCCTCATTTTTTTCCTCCCATTTGGAAGCGGTGCAGCCATGGTAAGCCGCGGTCATGCAATTATTCACTTTCTCCATTTTACAGTATGCAATCATATTTTCATTTCTTCTACTCTCAAAATTTTGTTCTCTCATCTACCTCCTTCAGGCAGTGACGATGGCAAAGAGGGAGAAAATGGTGTCAACAAAAGCGAGAAGGCGAGGCACAAAGAAATGAAAAATATGGTGATATTAAAGCCATAGATAAGTTCACTGCATATCTTACATTTACTATGAATCTTGACATGACATATATAGTTTTTCTCTCCATTTCTCAACCCTTTGGTCTAGACCTTTTTTGGATCAATTATCTGTCTTTCAACTTGGTGCACCTGAATTTTAATATGTTCTTTGCCGAAACAGTTTTACAGCCACTAAGAATGGGCTCAACACCGGCATTACCTCCCAAAAGCCTCCCAAAATACAAGCTTCTCTTGTTTTCATTTAAAGTTCTCTTCGGTTGATGAATTTGAATATGCATCCTATGAATCTTTTATTCTTGTGGATATTCAAGGTGCTATGAGCATTTGAGAAATGGTGGTCAATCAACTGTGGTTTTTATTTTAATTTTCCCCAAGTGAAATTTGTTAACAGAGGAAAAGGGGAAATTATGATGCCTTAATTCAAGGTAAAATTCTTTTTGGCCTTGGAATTTTTTAAATTTTTTAGTATTTTCCATTGTTTGAAAGATTCATTTTAGTTACCTACTCAATGGGTTTTTCTCTCTCAGGACTATTCTTTCTTCAAACTTGAAATTGCATGGACAATTGCCTCAACTGAGTGATAAGAGATTCTGTTGTGACATCAGATTATTGTTGATTGAATAATAGGCTTGGTCTTATTTACAGCTTCAACCATACAATTCAAAGGGAAAATGCCGTTCGTTGGTAAGAAAAAAGAGCAATGCTTCTCGGGTATCCGTCTACTCGCGTAAGTTTTAGGAGTTATAATTGCAATAGAAAATATATGAAATTGTTTGCACCTCTAATTCTCGCTTTCAATAGTTGACTTTGATGTTGATTCATTTTAATTGCAGCTTGGTGTGGGTGTGTAGCTTGAATCTTACACTTCAAGGTTTATGAGGATTTTTAGGAGTGTAAGGAAGAGTCCTCCTCTTGGGGACTTAGTTTCTTCTGTGTAAAAGGTAATTTCTTGTGACTGTAATAAAATGACAGACTCGATACGTCTTTTTTCATCTTCTGTCTTGATGTTAAGATGGTAAAAGTGGTCTACTCATATTAGGTATGCAAGAAAAGGATGAGTTGTGATGTTACGTGCTTATTTTAGGCCATAGATTATTTTTCCCTTCATAAAGGTTTAATAAATCACATGCCTCAAGTCTTTAATTTATAAATTTACTAATGCAGGTGGTTTGGTGTTGAGAGATTTGCTGCTGATTGTATTCGGATTCGTTTCTGCTTCACCACGGATTCGATTTCACGCAACGTAGTCTATCACGAAGACTTGATTCTGTTGATACGTAGTAAAGGTGATGTTCTTCTGGTTAATATGATATATTATCGCTTATTATTCTGATTTTCATCAGATTATCTGCCTCGATTTCTTGTCTATTGTGCCAATTGAAGGTTTGGGTATAAATGGCTTGACCTTCCCTTGATACGATGCTGATACGAGCTATTAAGGCTCTCATTCAAACCGATACGCAGTCAATCTGAATAAAGGTGAATCCTTTCCTTTCCTTTCTTAGATTGTATATCTGATATTACTACTGATTTAAACTTTCCAGACATCGTACTCCATATCAGACTTTTCATTGTATCTATCATATGCTTGTAAAATCTATAACTACTCTGCTGGTATATGTAAAGTAAATATGGATTATCCACTGGTATGTAACTCCAGTGTAATTTTATCATGTTGTTACTTACAATTCAGAAGCCCCTAATTTTAGTCCACGTACTTAGTTTATTATATCTGTGATACATTTTAACCTTACTTTCCCTAATTGCCTTCTAACAATTCCCTGTACATAGCATTCTCACTACATTACACATAAAACAACTAACATAACACCTACGAGGACCAAACCAACCAACATTGTAACACCGACGGATGTGTGCAACGCACACCGGATGCACTAGTATATATATATATATATATATATAATCATACGTTGCACATGATTTGAATTAAGGGAGATTGATCTAATCATTACACCGGACGGGTCCGCCCTAAACCCGGCCCAGGCCGGCCTTGGATCATTTTCTATATATAGGAGATCAGATGCAGAGAGAACGTTTGTACCAATATATATATATATACAATATCCTATATATATATTATCTATATCTTTTCTTTTATTTTCGTAGTTTGTAAATAGGCCTTATGCCAAAAAATAATAATACCGTAGTATTGTTGTAATGCTCGAGAAATTATCGGAAGTTCGATGTTGTTGAAGTCGTTGTAATATCCGGAAGAATACGACTCTGATTCAGCATTTGTAATCGGGTAAAATTTCTAAAGCATTTATGTTTGTTATGTTTGTTTTTATCTTTTTAGTTGTTATAATGTTTTTAAGCTAAATCTAATAACTAGCCAAAGTTATGTAATCGTTTTATTTCGATCTTTTTGGTAAAGGAATGTTGTTTCTAAGTAAAATTTACTACAATTGAGTTAATTGAATCTTTTTCTATTTTGTAACGTATTGATAATATTCGGATTGACGTAATTAACCAAGATGAATCGCAACATATAACCTAACGATGAACCGACTGCAGAAGTTAGGATATGAGATAAAAGATAGAAAAACCGGAGGGTAAAATTGGCCGTGCGAAAGCGTGACAACGGAATCCTATTTCTACCCGGGGGGCAGATTTGTCTTGAGAAAGATGAATCTTATTAAATTTGTGCTCAAGATCGTAATAATGTTAAAATCAACGATTTAATTAAAACTAACACCGGAAAGTTAAATCGATCCGCCTGACAACCGGAGCCTTTTGAATAACATCGGCCGTCTGACAAACGTAATAACCTCTTTTATCCGGGGTAGATTTGTACTCCGTACCTGTTCAGACTAACTGAGATTAGCATGGGGCAGTTGTGGAGATTAAACTGATGACAATTTGACATATGACAATTTCATATGCTCGTGTGAGGAGGAATTGTTAACCTCAGGAGTGCACCGTTTCATTTACTCAATTTGACCTAATATAAAAGGAAAGATCGAGCACATTCCGTTTACTGAAAAAGATCGTATAAATCAATTATATAAACTTTGGCTAGTTCTATCTGTCTATTATTATAAACTATATATTGATATCTATATATTTATATCTATATATATTTTGCATTCCATGTACATATATATATATATATATATATATATATATATATATATATATATATATATATATATATATATATATATATTATATTAGAATAACTTTTAAATTACGCATTTACTTTATGTTAAGTAGAATAGTAGTAATCGTGTGATAAAATTGCGGTTTAGATCGAGTTAATAACAAATTTCTTTGGTGTTTAACCACACTTAAAAGAATTACCATGTTTTCCCTGAGGAGTCGACACTCTGACTCACCACACTAGCACTATAATTTGACCCGGTACACTGCCGGTAAGGATTGTATAGCACTAGAAAACGTCCGTCAATGATCATATATGGATTAATCTCAATCCTGAGGTGATCACAGACGACTACTTAGACTAGGGTAGGGTTTGATGTGTTAGTAAGGATCACTTCGTAGTATGTGGTCCAACACTTCTCGTTGGCTTTATTCTAGGATGAGTGAGCAGTCTGTGCTATCACAGATATGGAATCCATTCCTTCCCCTCGGGAAGTAGACAGACAGTTTTCTTATTTGTTAATCCTAGAAACTGATCGATGAGCTCAGTTCATATTATATTAGTTATGAACTAATTGGTCACTAGGGGGTTAATGGTAAATAAGGATAAGATGTTTCGAGAAGGGTCTACGGAGATATCCCGAATCGTAACGAACAGTCTATGGAGGATTTATGCGTATGTAGTGATTATATCAGTGGACGCTTTTCGACTCATAGTTGAGTGTAAGTTATCTATATTCGGTAGAGTTCAGTTTCGGGTTTATGGTGGTGTAATCCCGGAATTAATAGATTGAATATTATTGTTCGGTCTGAAGGATAATATTATTTAATTTATTGTAGCTACTGAATATGGGTCCATTGGTCCCCGACGCGCTCCTAATATAGCATATACGTTTTCTCGTCGTTTCACCTCAATTATATTAAATAGTTGGACTAGACTATTTAATTGATATGTGGATTAATTGTTTAATTGGACTAGGTAATTAAATACATGAAAAAAGATATTTTTCGTGGACTCGGCCCAATGTGATGAAAAATGCGTATGAACCTATTAGGTTTATGTTGGACGCATTTTTGGTGTGTTAGTTAATTATTGGGAAACTAGTTTTCTTGGATAATTATTTAACATGTGGTTTATCTTTTATTTGTTAATTGATAAATCATGAAATATTAGATAATAATATTATTTATCCTAATTTGTTTGGGATAATTATTATATTCATCTTTTATTTAAAATAAGGATTAATTATCTTTTAATTATTAAGTCCTTGGAGGACAATGATTACTCTCCTATATAAGAGAGTTCTCCCAAGCCTTATTTGACATCACAATTTTCGGTTTTGGGTGAAGTATTTGGCTTAGAATTTTCGGCCAAGTACTTCGGGTTCGAGTTTTAGAAAACTTTGGGTTTTTCTAAGGTAGCATATCGAGGAGGTCAAGCGGCTTGGATCACCATCCACCTAGTGTTGCTTGGAGATACACGTCGAAAGAAGGTGGCATCTCAATTTGCTTGGATCTTGGATTGAAGATTGTTCTTGGAGTTTATTCACCATAAACTGGTAAGCGATCTAACCCCCTCGTAGGTTAGATCTATTATTTTATGCATTTTGTTTTGTTTAGATCTAGATCTGATATCTTCCGCTGCGTAATCGGGTCAGTCTATGATTGATCCGGCGATATTACATCCTACACAGGACACTAAGGTGACCGAGAGTATAGTAAATACACCGAAAAAGACCGAGAATCCCGGACTTTACGTCCTAGGTCTCGAAATGATAAACAATGTGTAAATACATCAAAATACAAACAAATGTCTCCGGAAACATATAAAACGAGGTATAAACGGGGTCTAATCACATAGAAAATGATAGTCAATTTGACTCTCATCACATATACACAACCAAATCTGCGCCCCTATCCAAATTAATTGGCATCCGAAATATTCTTTAATTAATATAATACTATGATTAATTAATTTGCAAAATACATGTATATCATATATATATATATATATATATATATATATATATATATAAAATATTTAATTAATCAACATAATTGATATCTTGTATTTAATTTATTCATAATAAATAAATACCATCATATTGATTTACCATTATAACATTTATAGTATGAGATAAAACTTTCCTTATTTGGTTATTGCTATAACCGCATTTTAATCCGGCTAGATGTTCTTATGTATGTGACCCGATAGGCTTACGAATATGTTGGCTGTAGACACAAAATGTAAATTACGAAAATGTCTTCATGTATAACGATCACGGGATAGCGTCAACAACACACCGTGACCCCCAATCATTGGAAGAGTCAAATGCAATGACTACTACCTTTCATGTGAAACAGTTATCGTGTAAATAGAATCCGATCGCTGTAATAATATCCATACAGCCGTTTGTCGAGTGTCATACATCAACAACCGTATCTTATAATCTGGATATCATGCTCTCTCGAAGTAACTCATTTACTTCCACTTATCAAAGATTCACGAGAGTAAGACATACCTTATAAGAATGCCCTTTCGGATATTCACCCCTACTGACAGGGTACGTGATTTCCGGACGACCAAACATGTATACTCCGCATGCTTCAGTATCACACCCAATCATTACCGCATGATCGCCCATTGGCTAGGGGAAACCTCAATAGCGTCAAAGTATGACAATCCACACCGTGATGCCATGTAGACTCCGGTCCTAAGGATAATTACACAACCGCAACATAGTACGACACTTAACAGTGTAAGTGGGTCAGTCTAACATACGCATTCTCTAATGCACGTCCGTGTACAGTCCAAGTGTTCTACACTTCGATAGACGATATATATCCCTGCCCTTAAAGACAGAAGACATCTAATACATGCTAGCATGTTTATACTATCAATGCCCTGTTTAATAGTACATCAGCTTAGAGACATTTAAGTATTAAACTTATTAAAGTGATTAGAGATCTCATCAACCATAATTCCTATCATGGTTTCTCTATCGCAGTTTAATAATAAGGACGTTATCATATAACAATTCATAATTGGTTCTTTAAAAGAACAAATGCCATTTAATGTATATATATATATATATAAACATAAAGAAATAGTAGAAATGATCCGACCCGGTCGGATCCGGTCCAACCCGATTGGGTTTAGGACACTATTTCAACAATTCCACAAGGGCATAAAGCACTCGGTTGTAAGTGGATATTTAAGAAGAAACTTAAAGCTGATGGATCTATTGATAAATATAAGGCCCGATTGGTAGCCAAAGGTTATCGACAAAAAAGAAGGTCTTGATTTTTTTGATACCTATTCACCGGTAACTAGAATCACTTCGATAAGGGTTCTTATTGCAATTGCTGCGGTCTATACTTTGAAATCCATAAAATGGATGTTAAGACTGCTTTTTTAAATGGTGAATTGGAGGATGAAATATACATGGAACAACCCAAGGGGTTTGTAGTTCCAGGTCAAGAACACAAAGTGTGTCGACTCGTTAAATCATTGTATGGGCTAAAACAAGCGCCAAAACAATGGCACCAAAAATTTGATCAAACAATGTTGTCAAATGGGTTTAAAATTAACGAGTGTGAAAAATGTGTTTATATCAAAAACACTTTTAATTCCTATGTGATAGTATGTATGTATGTTGATGACATGTTGATCATGGGAAGTACTCATGATATAATCATGAATACTAAGAAGATGTTGACACAGAATTCTGATATAAAGGATATGGGAGTTGCAGATGTAATTTTGGGGATTAAAATCTCTAGAATGTTTGATAGGCTTGCTTTGTCACAGTCTCACTATATTGAGTCTGTTCTAAAAAGATTTAATGTCTTTCATGAAAGTGCTATAAAAAATCCAATTGACTTAAGTTTGCACTTAGTCAAGAACAAAGGTGAACTTGTGTCTCAGTTGAGATTTTCACAAATCATAGGATATAACAAAAACTTTTGTGAATAAACTAAGCTTTAGACATATCTTATTAGTGAGTTTACAAGTAATCCAAATGAGGATCATTGGAAAGATCTGAATATGGTATTAAGGAACTTAAAGTTTACAATGAACCTGAGATTATGTTATACAAGATATCCAGCGGTATTAGAAGGATACTGTGATGCAAATTGGATATCTTACTCCAAAGATTCGAAAGCCACAAATGGCAAACATGCATAGCTGACCGTTCCAGTGGATAAAGACATTCCGAGTTCATTGCATTAGACAAGTTTATTCATCATAAAAAGTGAGGTACAAGAAGAAGCTAGTAGAGTATAATGGCTTCGTAATTTCTATTACCTAATAGAGGATATTCCATGTGTCTCACAATTAATATGTTACACTAAAGGACTAAGCCTATTGCTCCAATAAGCATAAATCCAAAGTCGAAAGCCACAAGTGCGTATGATTGGTGGTGGTCTTTGTGGTAGAAATCATAAAGCAAACATGCGGCTCGTTATAAGTAGACAAGGCGGGAGAAGAAGTAGAATGGCGTAACTAGAGGATAATGCCGGACTAAATTGCTCCAATAAGCATAAATATGATATCGGCTATAAGTCTAAGTCTCGACATATACGTCGTAGGCACAATACTATTAAACAACTGATCTCTAATGGTATGATTTCCATCGATTTTGTTAGATCGAAGGAGAATCTTGCGGATCCGCTTACAAAAGGTTTACCTAAAGATCAAATGTCAAAATTGACACTCGGAATGGGACTTAAGCCTATTACGACAAAAACTTTGTAATGGTAACCCAACCATGTTGACTGGAGATCCCAAGATCATGGTTCAAAGGGACAACTAAGTTACGAAGGTTCAATGAACAATTACCCATTATGTGAATAAAAGTGTTATTTGTCAGTGGTGTAAAGGTTAAGTGAAAACTTTTAATGATTCATATAACTTGATTAAAATCGAGTGGGGTATGGCAGAATACTCTTGATAGGAGATCACATATGTAAGTGTGAAGTGGGGCCACTTTTGTGAGAATTCAGAGGCTAGAATTTTCTAACGCACTTTCTGAAACCAGGGTGATTCATGGCCAAAATGAGCACAATCATGAGAACCAAATACGGTGCTAAGGGAAATATTGTGTGAGTGCTATTGTCTGGTTTTACAATAAAGGCTGAACAATTCAAGACATAGTTCACTGAATAGCCGAGTAGATCCAATAGTATTTCACTAAGGCAGGTTCAAAGCCAGAAGCTACCTTTCCTGATGCAATATTTTCTGTCAGAAAACTCTTCAGGGTCTGCATTTGCATTAATATCCATTCATGTGGGGGATTGTTGGAGAAAATAGAGCAAAAAATGATTTTATCGATTTTTTAATCATTTTCGACAACTACTTTAAAAAGCGAGTTCGATAAGACTTTTATTAAAGTTATTGAGACTTTATTAAATCATTGGAAACTACGTGCTACGTAGTTGACAATAGGATTTAAAATTATTCAATTCGGAGTACGGATGAATGAGATATTAACGCTTTACGTTGTTTGTGAGATATTGGGAGTATAGTTGTGTAAACTCTTTATCCCACATTGGAACATGAGTGGTCCAATGTCATGTATTTAAATGATGACAGTTGATGATGGGTATAAGCTCCTAGAGAAAGGGAGGAAGACTCGAAATGTTTTAGTTAGACGATGTTCTGCTAAAATTGCCACACGTGCGCGGCGCCGCCCGCCCGTGCCCGTTGACCGTCGACATTTGACCTTGGGCTTTGGGCTTTGGCTTTGGGGAATTGGGCCTTCTTGGGCCTTGGGCTGGGCTAGTATTATATTTTTGGACAAAATCAGTGGAGTGGCCGAGGCTCAGCCGATTAGCAGGGTGACGATAAACTCAGCACAGTCGAAGTCAGCTGAGGCTTAGTAATGCTGAATGTTCGGCGGCCTACGGGGTGACTAACTATGAATACAACGAATGTTTCGGTGGCCTATTTCAAGACAAAGAAGCCGACTTTGAAACCTTTCATCTTCTTCGAAACTGGCTGAAACTTTTCATCTTCTTCGAAACTGTCATGATCAATACTGATATCAAAGTGAGAGTAGTGTGAGTAAATGCATTAATGGTTATCAATGCTGAGACTTCCCAATTGCTTGCTCAAGCCTCTATATAAACAATATGGAGAAATACACAAGTTACATTGTAAATATAATACACATTAATATAGTTTTGCATATAAGTTTGAAGAGTTTTTTCGAAGTTGTCGAGTTTGAAGTTTGTTCGAGTTGAAGTATCTCTCTTTGAACATGTATACCGAGTAACCCTGGGAGACAATTGCATAATCCGTGGGTACAAGCCGGAGCAAATTTGTTTTAAGGACAGAGTTTCATCTTGCCTCGGTTCTTAGCATATCATTTATTTATTTTTCCATCACTGTACTTGTAATTTAATCTCATATATATATATATAAATTGTTCTCCTTCTTTCTGTTTATTAATTTCATTTCACATAAAATACTACGGGTATAACAAAGATGTTAGCCATGTATTGGCTTAGACTTTAATAGGAAGTTTTGATTCCAAGACGGTTGTTTCTTTGTAAGTTGGAACGATTCCTTGTAGTATTCTATTTGACTTTATATGACGTTTGTTGTCCCGTTCATTTATTTTCCGTTTTGTGTTTTATGCAATGATATTAATAATATCAGATTTACGTATATAATTAATGAAAATTTTAATTATATATGTATCGTACGTTAATGATGAAAATTTTAATTAAAAAAAGAGATAAAAAAATAAAAAAAAAAAAAACATCATTCTCACTTGCTTTTCTTGAATTGGGATCCTCTACCGTGTTGCCGTATGCTGTGTGGTGCTGTGAGCCCGAAACGGCGTTGTTTCGGACCTAAACGACGTCGTTTGATTGTGTTTTTTTATATATTTTATTTTAAGATCAAAACCAAACGGGATCGTTTCGTCCAAAACGACGCCGTTTTACGTCACAGCACGGGCTCCTGTGCTCATTTAACAGCAGATGATCGGGTCCCTCTTTCTTCACAACTCACTTGTTATCTGTCTCATCATATAATACTCTGCAGTTCTTTTTCGGTCTTCAAGCTGAAGAAACCAACAACAGTCACCAATTCCTTCTCAAGTCTCAGGAGAGACGACGCATCATTTTTTTAAATACAACTTAATATTTTTGCTGTATAATAATATCAAAGCGTGAAACCAACTCAATATCCACCACTTTAATGGCTGACACCATGTGACACTCTGACACATTCTTCTTCTTCTCCTCTTTTCTTGGCTTCCTCCATTGCATTGAGGTCAGCACATGCAGAAGCTACTTCTTTAGTTGAGATTTGTCGGTTTGGCGAGCAGCAATGGCGGCATCTTCTTCAAGAGGAAGAAGCAGTTCGCCGTTTCAGCACATTAAGCATTCGAGTCCTTTCTCATCGTCTTCTTCCTCCTCGAATTTCATCAACGGTAGGCTAATGCCGCGCTCCTGCTCCTCGTCGGCGACTTCTTTCTATAACTCGGCTAACGGCTATGCTCCTGGACCTAGATCCACTACACCTGGTCGGAGTAAGAGTGATTCGTTGTACTCAAGAGGATATAGTAACCGTTCGCCTGTTGATTTTCCAACCTCCGACGAGCTGCTGGCCGAGCCTGTTGATACTTCGAGATCAGGAGATAGCATTTCGGTCACGATTCGATTTAGACCGTTGAGGTAAAAAAATGCTTTGATCTGGTTAATTTGTATATCTAGGAACTTGGAGTGGGAGAATTTCGAGTTGTGTCTGTGGATTTCGAGGACAATGTGGTTTCAAATTAGAAACGTTGTAATTTTGTGGTTGCAGTGAACGCGAATACCAAAGAGGTGATGAGATTGCTTGGTACGCTGATGGCGATAAAATGGTTCGGAACGAGTATAATCCTACCATTGCTTATGCATTTGGTAAATTCTCAGCCGTCGATTAAAGATTTGTCATCAGTAATGATTTTCAGTTACTACTATTTTACTCCTACTGGCTCATGTTAGAGTTGCGACCTTTGACTTCTAGTTTTTCTCGCGTGATAGATAGAGTATTTGGACCTAATACAAGTACTCCTGAGGTTTATGAAGTGGCTGCTCGACCTGTAGTCAAGGCTGCAATGGAAGGCGTGAACGGTTAGATTCCTTTTTCAAGTTTTTAACTAGCTTACCCATGTAGAATGAACTTGTATGTAATCAATGCACTTTTTATGGGAGAGGTTAAAGTTTGACTTCAATTTGCTGCAGTGTGGAAAATTTAGCATCAATTTTGTGATTGATTTGGTTCAAAATAATCAGCATGCCGTTTAATTTGAATAACCATATGCAAGTTCAAATGAATTTTTTCTTGCTGTTTCAGGAACTATTTTTGCTTATGGTGTAACAAGTAGTGGGAAGACGCATACAATGCATGTAAGTTGTTTTCAATACTGCGCTATTTTATCTTCCTTTTTTTGTAAGTTATTCTTGTGAAAGATGCAAGTACTAACAGTGGTAAGATGTCTAGCTGATGATTACGAGTGACCTGGAAAAGTCATGGATGCCCAATGAAATGGACTTTTTGTCATGTATTGTTCATATTATCATTTAAGGCGCGTTTTCTGGGCACAACTCAGGGATCAGCTCCTGTATTGCTATTTCATTTTTGAATCCAGATGTTACTTTGATTGTAGACTTCTATTTCGGGTTATCTGAGCCGTTTTTTTGCTAATTGTCCATATTGATAATTTTTGCTGTATTACATCTTGGATTGTGGTTCCTAACATGCTGGGGATAAGTGACCTTTTCACAAGATGGAGCTTGCCTTCACACTTAGCAGTACAAAATAGCTGATAATAAGCATTCTTGGTTTATTTCTGTTGCATATGTTTAATTCCAACTGATAATAAGCATTCTTGGTTTTGGATGATGAATGCTTTTTGCAGGGTGACCATAATGCCCCTGGAATCATCCCATTGGCAATAAAGGATGTTTTCAGCATTATCCAAGAGGTAACGAATGCATTTTTTGCATTGAATATGTCGATTCCCAAGAGCAATACCATTTGATGCCTCCACTTGTCAATGATGCTACTTTTCATGTATCTTTTCTTGCTTCATGTCAATCCAGGTCTCTTTCTCAATTAATAAGTGTCTTTATGTTGGTTTGGCATGCCATTTATGTCATTTTGTTTTCTATTCAGACTCCAGGGCGAGAGTTCTTGCTTCGCGTTTCATATCTTGAGATTTATAATGAGGTCAGTTTTGTTCAGTTATTGCTCTCTTAAATAGTTCAAGCAATGCATTTTGACTGATATATAATGTCATGAACAATGTATCTTGATTATGGCTTGCAACGTACACTTCACTCTTTATTATTTGGTGTTTTATTGTGAAACTATTATTTGGCCTATGTAAGTTATGATACTATTACTTGGATGTAAAACTTAATGTTTCTCTTATCAGGTGATCAATGACTTACTTGATCCAACTGGTCAAAATTTACGAGTTAGAGAAGACGCTCAGGTTTCTATAGTTTGCTGTTAATTTTCCTATTGTTCATTTCTTCTGTGTCCTCTTAACTCTGTTTTTGCTTTGCTTAGGGAACTTATGTTGAGGGCATAAAGGAAGAAGTTGTTCTATCACCTGGGCATGCGCTTTCATTTATTGCTGCAGGAGAAGGTATTTCCATCTTTGTTTACTTTTTCTTCATTTACATGTATAATTCAACTGAATTTGGTTATTTTAAATTTTATTCTAACGATTGGCTATTATCTGTGATGGCAGAGCACCGTCACGTTGGTTCCAATAATTTTAATCTATTCAGCAGTCGTAGTCACACAATATTTACTCTGGTATTCATTTATTTAATTTTTCTCTTTTTTCTTTCCAGCTGTATGTTGCATTTCATGATCGTGCACTTGTCTACTTTAAGGGTTTGGGTTTTTTTTTTTTTTTTTTTTTTTTTTTTTTTTGGGGGGGGGGGGGGGGGGGGGGGTGGGGTTGATAGTTAGATTGCAAAAGCTTTATTGGAAAGAACAATTGTGCTTTAAATGCATGAATAATGTATACAAGAGTGTCTTGATAGATATGTGCCATTATTTTTTATCTATGATCCTATGATTGATATGTAGAAACCTATGTTTCATGTTTATAACTTGAGGTATGTTGTGTTCCCTGATTTTTAAGTGCCATTGAATTGAAAGGAACTACAATAGTGCTTTAAGTATGTTGTGTCTGATCCTTCTTTATGAGTGGTTTTCCAAGCCACATGCTATCCTAAAATAAACTGATTCTTGTAACCTATCCTTCTCTGGTGGATCTAAACATTTGTCTCACGCCCTATTTTGGTGTGACGTGCTCTATGGCGTTTATTGTGGGTTTCTTTCAGCTGTTATTATGGTAGTTGTCTACGTGTTTGGACTTTGGTTTTTTTTTTCTTTTTTTCTATCTGTTTTCCAATGTCATAATTGTCTTGAGGTTGTAATGTACCTTTATGGTTGCAGATGGTTGAGAGTAGTGCTCATGGAGATGATTATGATGGAGTCATATTTTCACAGCTTGTAAGACTTCATTCTGAATATCAATACTCATTCCAGTCTTGTAGCAATTTATCTCATTTGTCTTCTGCCTTGATGTTTCAGAATTTAATTGACCTGGCTGGATCTGAAAGCTCGAAAACTGAAACCACTGGAGTGAGGAGAAAGGAAGGATCATACATCAACAAAAGTCTTCTAACTCTGGGAACTGTAATTATCTAAAGTCACTTCTTTTTGAGTTAGGCTGCTGGGATCTGCTTTGAGAACACAACACAAGGCTCAAAAAAGGAGAAAAAAATAATAATAAACTGAACGTAATTTACTTATTCCTTTTCAAGCTTACCCATTAATATTTTTCTTTAGGTTATTGGAAAATTAAGTGAAGGGAAGGCATCTCATGTTCCCTATCGAGATTCAAAGCTAACACGCCTACTGCAATCATCATTGAGTGGACATGGCCATGTTTCTGTAAGGACATTTTGCAGCAAAGTTACTCTTTGTTTCCGTGTATTAAATACTTCATGCTAGATTATGAAATTGTTGTTAATTTTTTTTCTTTTTCATTATGTTTTGCCCTCCCCTTTCTATTTACTAACACATGATAGAAATTTTGAATGTGTCTTAATCCTTTTTGTGGTGTCTATGTCTGTTGTTTTGACCATTGGCTGCGGTTGCTCTTTCTCCTAGCTCATATGCACCGTCACTCCTGCATCAAGTAATACTGAGGAAACTAATAATACACTGAAATTTGCAAGCCGAGCCAAACGTGTAGAGATTTATGCTTCGCGTAATAAGGTGTAGAAGCTTTTCCTGATGGTCTGGTACTAGCAAAAGCTTTTATAGGAAGATTTTCTGTTGCTCACGTTTTATCTTATTCAGATTATTGATGAAAAATCCTTGATTAAAAAGTATCAAAGAGAAATATCATGTCTGAAGCAAGAACTTGACCATCTAAAGAAGGGTGTGCTCGTGGGCATGAATCATGAAGAGATCGTGAACTTAAGACAAAAGGTAAATCTTTGGTACCCTTACTTTTTGATGGAATGCAAAAGATTAGCAAAATGGAAGACAGAAAATTCAAAACCACATCAATGGGGTCATGCATGTTCTTTTCCCTTTCCATATGTATTTTGTCTGGCGGTGACTGGATGTGTATGGCATATAGTTTGAAGAAGGACAAGTAAAGATGCGATCTCGTTTGGAGGAAGAGGAAGAAGCAAAGGTTGCTCTGATGAGCAGAATACAGAGGCTAACGAAGCTAATTCTTGTCTCCTCTAAGAACACCCTTCCTGGATATTTGAATGATACAGCCGCTCACCAGAGGGTTCAGTCTGTTTCTGAAGATGATGTAAGACTTCCGTCTCTGTTTTGTTTTGTTTTGCTTTGCTTTTGTAAGTTCCTGCTAAAGTATCTTTGCTGTGTTGTCTTTGACGAAGAACACTGCACTATTTCTTGTATAGTTTGAGAAACAACATGCTAATTGTTAACACATATTTCATAACTTGAACTATTTAATTTACCTTTCGAATCCCTTTAAGGAGATAAGAGTTGCAGCCCCTGTTTATGCTACTGGCTTCTGGCCATGTGTCACTTTTTCTTTCCTTGCACAGCAAGAATGTTAATTTAATTGTCAATGTGGCTGTGTATGCATTCAGAAATTGTTGACTGTATGCATTTAGTTGTGTATGCTAATTGTTAACACATATTTCATAACTTGAACTATTTAATTTACCTTTCGAATCCCTTTAAGGAAATAAGAGTTGCAGCCCCTGTTTATGCTACTGGCTTCTGGCCATGTGTCACTTTTTCTTTCCTTGCACAACAAGAATGTTAATTTAATTGTCAATGTGGTTGTGTATGCATTCAGAAATTGTTGACTGTATCAGTTTCACTTCTTTTGGTTTTTTTTACCAGAAGTTGGATCTCTTGCGTGATGGTCCTTCGCTGTTAAATGGAGGGAATCATGGAGATAACTTGTCGTCCAGCATATGGAATTATGATATATCACAAGCTGGAAATACCATTACTGAATCAACTAATGTGGGTGAAGTTATGTGTGGTTCCTCCTGTACTTCGAAACTGCAATTAGTATGTTTCTCAATGTCTTTCTATCTTCATGTGAACGATACCTTTGTAATTATTGAAGTATCGGCTTATGTTGCTTTAGCTAAATTTTGCTAGACCGTCTTAACTGTACATTTATTCAAATGATATTGTTATATAGTCCAGCTGAATGTTGAATAGTGCTTGCTTAGAAAGTTGCATTGTATGATTATCTGACCAAGTTTTTGGATTCTAGGATGGGATGGCATTGTCAGATGAAATGGAACTCTTAGTTGAGCAAGTAAAGATGCTAGCTGGGGAGATTGCATTCAGCACTAGCACTTTGAAGCGATTAATGGAACAGTCTTTGAATGATCCTGAAGGCGCAAAAATTCAAGTTTGTCCCCTTTCCATGTAAAATTGGTTGAGATTTATGTTAATATGTTGAAAAGCTTGCACAAAGACACGTGTTATTGGTAGATATTTTTCTTGTGGCTGTAATATCTTCATTCCCGTGTCCCTTGTGTCTTTTACGTGCAGTTGTCTTGGAAAAAGTTTGTGGGTTTGTAAATGAATTATTGAATTGATTCTCTATTTGATTCCACGTTGCATCTTCATGTCATGCATGCTGTCTTTTGTTCATCAGACATTGATTTTTGATGTGTGCGTATTGGAGGTTAATGCTAGTTCTGGACTTAGCTTTTGGAATAATCCCTCCACCCCTTAGTTTTTGTTCGTTTGACTCTTTTAATCTCGCTAATGGCAATTCAGATTGAGTGGTGTTCAAATATCTGTGCTATCCTTTGCCATTAGCATTTCAGAGGAAACCCTTTTCTATACGTGAAATGGATCTCATATTCATGAATCTGCATAATTGATTTCACCTGTATTTCTACATGCATATGATAATCATGCTGAGTGAAGTGTCTGGATGCCACTACCAAGAGTTGGATTCTCTTACTAATTCTAGATTTCTGCATATATTTCTGTACTCTCAAGCACAGGTTCAGAATTTAGAGCGTGAAATTCAAGAGAAGAGAATGCAAATGAGGTCCTTGGAACAGCGTATTGTTGAGAGTAATGAAGCATCAGTTGCGAATGCTTCAATTGCTGAGATGCAGCAGGTTATATCTGATTGCTGCACTTCCTTTTCTTTTTCTCCTTGACTGCGAAGGACTGCAATGGTAATTGACCTTATAAAAAGAGAGGGAGCTTTGACATAGATTTCTTTTGATTGGTTTGTGCAGGCGATGATGAAACTGACAACTCAGTGCAGTGAAAAGGGTTTTGAACTTGAGGTTAGCCCCAATGGCCGTTTAATGATCTTCATATTGATTTTTAAGAAATAATATCTATTGCAATCATGATACACATTGTATGCATGTACTTTCTTGGTGTTCCATTTGACGGTGGTATCTTTTGATACAGCTAAAAACTGCAGACAACCGTATCTTACAGGAGCAACTGCAGAACAAGGTAAAGTAAGGGATGTGAATAAGTTTGGGGACCTTTCGCTTTATTCGATACTTCTGTGTTTTCAATTTATCTTTGTGCAACATTTTCTTTATGTAAATTGTGTTTGTTTTTTGATTATTAGTGTGCTGAAAACAAAGAATTACTAGAGAGAATTAGTCAACTGGAACTGCAGCTGTCTTCAGTCACTTCATCACGTTCTTCTACGGATCTTTCTGAACCATGCTCATCAGAAGAATATGTTGATGAATTGAGGAAAAAAATTCAATCGCAGGTGACTCCGAGTGTTGTTTCATCGAGTATCATGGTTTTTTTTTTTTGTTGGACCTGTACTTTCTGCTGTTGTGCTATGCTGTGTTCATAACTTTCTGGTTTAGCAGTTTTATTAAATTACAAGAAAGTAGTAGAAATCTTATCTCTGTAAAAACTGTGCCCATGTAGAGTATGCAACTTATAACAATGAAGGACGAATATACGCCAACAATATTTTACACATGGTTGATGATATTTTATTCTGTACAGGAATTTGAGAATGAGAAACTCAAGTTAGAACGTGTTCAGATCACTGAAGAGAACAGTGGACTACGAGTGCAAAACCAAAAATTGTCTGAGGAAGCTTCTTATGCAAAAGAGTTGGCCTCTGCAGCTGCTATAGAACTGAAGAATTTGGCTGGTGAAGTCACGAAGCTCTCATTACATAATGCAAAATTAGAGAAGGAATTGGTGGTTAGTAGAGAATTAGTAAATTCTAGAAGTGGAGGGAGCCGGAAGACTAGTGATGGTCTTAGAACTGGGCGTAGAGGCCGTGCCCCTGGCCGTGTCAATGATTTTTCGGATGTGGGATATGATGACTTTGATATATTGAGCCTTGATGCTGAGGATCTGAAATTGGAATTGCAAGCAAGAAGACAAAGGGAGGCAGCTCTTGAGGCTGTTTTGGCTGAGAAGAAACTTGTAGAAGATGAGTACAGGAAAAGAGCTGAAGAAGCAAAGAAAAGAGAGGCGTCTTTGGAGAATGACTTGGCAAATATGTGGGTGCTTGTTGCTCAGTTGAAGAAAGACGGGGGCTCTTTACCAGAAGTGAAGGACCATGTTGAAGTTTTGTCAACCGATTCCAAAGTTGAGATAGTTGCATGCAACGATGCCGCCGTCATAGATGCGCAAGCTCTTCAAACAGCACCACCAACTCTTGACATTCACCAAGAAGAACCTCTAGTTGCACGTCTCAAGGTATATATTGGGATTGTGGATAAAATTCTCGTTCTTATATAAGTCGATTAACAGTATCGTTGAGTACAAATCCTTGTTTATAATGCTTGGGCTCTGGACAAGGTGGCATCATGCTGTATTTTTGATTTGATGATGCAGGCACGAATGCAAGAGATGAAAGAGAAAGAACTTAGGTACTTGGGAAACGGGGATGCAAATTCTCATATTTGTAAAATATGTTTTGAGTCGCCTGCGGCTGCAATGCTTCTCCCTTGCCGCCATTTCTGTTGTAAGTTCTTTCGTTCAGTTTTAGCATCTGGCTTCCAACCTAATATTAGTACTTTACTAATACTGTTATCACTTCATACATTAATGCAGTATGTAAATCTTGTTCACTGGCATGCTCTGAATGCCCAATTTGTCGCTCAAAGATTGCTGATAGAATTTTCGCTTTCACTTGATGTTACAATTTTCACATGGAGGTAAGAATTAGTTTAAAGGTGCCCGGAAAGTAGATTTAATGTGGTGCCAATAACAATAATGCCCTTTTCATATTTCACTCTCTCCGGTTTATCTTTCCATCTACTGCAGGATTTGTCATCTTTGGCCTTGCATGTTATTGGTAGCAGCCAAAGGTTTTATTCTTTCATTAAATCAAAGTGTAATTATAGGGTGACTATCCAAATATGACTGGCTTCCTTATTTTCCTTCTTTCCACCAAAGGGGGGTGTAAAGTAATAGTTTCCCTCCCTCCCTAAAGACAAGGAAAGTAACCCAAGGAAAAAAGAAGAAGAAAGAAAGTAAAACTGTAAAATCGTACAATGTGGTGTACAGATGCAAATATGATTTAATAGTGCTATTTGAAGCCTTCTAGTTTTTGAGATATAATGTGATGATATACCATTTCAGAATAAGCGTGTTAATTGTAGACTTGTAGTAGTCAATTTTTGGCTGAACTACCAATCCTTTTTTGTAAGAGAGATTTTTCTTTTGCAAAAAACCGAGAACTTAGCCGTTTTTTTCTTCTAATTTTGCTGTCATATAGAAGTCATCCGGGTATGCTTTTATGTTATTTTCTCAGCAAATTTTCGGATTCAGATCGTTCGCCCATAACTTGAAATTTAAAATTTCAAATCATGAAACCATACATAATTTAATGTGGAAGCCGAAAAGATACTAAAAATTTGGCTCATATGAATTCCAATAAGTAATTTTCATTACATACTAAACCAACATGTACATTTCTTCTATGAACTAACGAGTACAATTGGAACCATAAAAATCATGTTAAGTGTTTAGTGTCTCAACATGGAGATATGAATTACTGCACATAAGACTTGGTCATATTGGCATTAGCATTATACAGAAGTTGTTCAAAAAAAATCTTATTAGAGTTAGAGATATGCCTAACTTATTTGAGTCTGCATTCAAGGATTTTGAAGTTTGTAAAACTTGCACACAGGTAAGGGGTCTCGCCCTTGTAGTCGTAGATTAGCAGAATCATTTAATTTCACAAAAACTGATGAAAATATAAGTCGATAAGGGGTCTCGACCTCAAAGCCTAGGCTATGAGTTTATGTGAGTTCATTTTTCTATATGATATGCGAAAGAGTAGAAAGTTTCATATGTGGGATAAATAACAACTTTAACAAGCCTCCCTCATACTAGCCCTAATGAATATGGGCAAAGCGTGGTATGACTCTGATACCATGATGAGACACGAAGAAGAAACCAAACTACAACAAAGAAATGGGACAATTGAATGAAGACCATAAGAAACGGCTATTGAGCTTTGCTAATGAGAATGAACCAATTATATTGCTCACGTCTTAATGTGTTGTTTACAATCGATGTAGATCATTTAAATACAATGTTGAATCAATAAGAAGCGGTTACAACCGTCTAGACTACTCTAACTACATGTAACAACTTTTAATACTTTTAACAAACTTGGTCAATAAGTGTTTAACGTATTCCTCAATGATCAAGCCACATACAGTATAACCTCGATAAATGGATACACTCAGGACTAGAAAAAGATATTCGTTTAGCGACGTTATTCGTTTATCGAATATTATTTTAAGCTCTTTTTCCCAAATCGAGACCAGAGAAAATTATCATTTAGCGAGTTTATTCATTTATCGAGGTTATATTGTATGTTCCATTTTCGCTCTATGAACTTGCTTTTTAAGTAGCTTCATGCCACACACTTTTTTAATTTAAAGGGAGATCAGCCATACACTGATACACTTAACTACTTCTTTTACACTTAAAATGCAACTAATTAAACCCAAAAATTTGTTAATTGCTTTTAGTTACTTGGTGGGTGAACAACTATGTGGCGTGTAGTTTAAGAGAAAATGATATGTTCTGTACGCCACTATATAACATGTGCTACGTCTCCAACTAATAGTTATTTTACAAGTTTGCTAAATAACTCAATAATTACATTATTTGAAAATGACCCGCCCGGGAGGAAAATTCAAATAACCCTTTCGCAAATGCATGTGGGCTGCCTTGTTTTCTTGTTTAATAAAGGGTATTTTATTTACCTTACGACAATTCTATCGATACGTCACACTATCTTAATATTACATTAAAACAATCTTTAGAAAATCGACATTTTGAATGTCATTCTGGTATAATACATACATATGTAATGTGATGTATCGATAAGTTGTCTGCATATAATGTCGCCCTCAGTAAATAAGACATAAATAATTCGAATGGAACAAGGAGTTGTTCAAATCCAACTAAAAACAATGCGTTAATTAACGTGGGCAGAGTTGCCAAATGTGAAGGCCCCAACGCGCTATTGACATTTGAAATTTCTTTGTTCTTTTTTTTTATTAATTTTCTTTATTATTATTATTATTATTTTTTTTTTTTTGCTAAGTTTAAAATCATTATTGGAATAATAAATCCACGTTATAAAACTCTGACAAATAGTTACCCTATTCATCCTAAAATATAAGTCATTATAGTTTTTTCATTTTTTCTCATAATATAAATTATTCACAATACCAAGAGAGTATTTTTCAACATTTTTCTTATCTTACCTCTAATTTATATCCATCCAACCACTTTACAATTGTTGCATTTATGATTGTCAAATTGTGTATTAGGCATTTTAACCAAACATTAATGATATTTAACAACTTTTTTAATCTGTGTGAAAACTTTAAGATGACTTACATTTTGGGGCGGAATGAGGACGATGTATGTGAATCAATTAATCTAGACAGATAGTGTAAAAGATCAAATTAATTACCATTGCATTCCAGAATGTTCAGTCATACGGTCTACATAAGAGTTTAGTGAAAGTAAATACACACATAGGACTCACACTTCGAACAAAATACATTTTAGTCCTCATACTTTAATATCCTCCTCAAACTAAACGGGGTAACATGAACATTTAGTTTGTCTCTAAAATATTTAAACATAGTTGAAGTGAGCGGTTTGATCAAAACATCAACAATCTGTTCGGAGCAAGGAATGAATTGGACATCCAGAATTCCTTGTAGGACTTTGTCTCGAATAAAATGCAAGTCCAGTCAGGGGTGACGCCAACTTATGCACTTTGGGTCAACTGAACCTAAAAAATTATATCTATGCTTTTTTTTACTTATTTAAATTTTTTACATATTAATTTGTACACATCGGCCCGCTAAAAAATTTAAATATTTACCTTTGACCCATAATTATACATATATTTTTATATAATGCATTAGAAACTTGTAATCACACAATTCCTGCAGCCGCCCCTGGGTCTAGTTCAATATGCTCAACTCTGGAATGGAGTACAAGATTGTGTGCAAGAGATCATGCACCCAAGTTATCACACCGACGCACTAGTTGAGAAACATACTTGAGACGAAGTTCACTCAACAGAGTCAACATCCACTGTGTCTTTGAGGCAACATCTGCTAATGTGTTCAGATTCTGTACTGGATCTTGACACAACTTGTTGTCTCTTTATGTCCCAAGAGACTAGAGATCCTGCCAGGTAGATACAATAAGAAGCAACAGATCTTTCATCATGTATGTCACAACCCAGTCTACATTATTCAATCCATGAATTTGTAAGGGTTGACCTGGTTTAAAGTGTAGGCCATGGTTCAAAGCATCTTTGACATATCTTTGATCGTCTGGAAATGATTAACCGTAAGTTGTTGCATAAATTGGCTCAGAAAATTAATTGCATAAGCCAAGTCAGGTCTAGTAAAAGTTAGATATTGTGGTGCCCCCAATGTACTCATGTATATTGTAGGATTAGACATTGCAGTATGATCTGGCTGAGTCTTCTATAAAGTCGCCATAAAGAGTTGGACATGGTTTAACATTCTACAAGCCTAGTTTGCTCTGTAACTGCTCAGCATACACATGCTGAGACAAGAATAAACCAGATTGATTTCTAGTGGCATGTTTTCCCAGAAAATGGTTCAAATTGCCTAGGTCTTTCAGAGAAAATTTGGAGTTCGATTCAGTAATAAAGTGTTGTATTTTGGCATAATCATTCCGTGAATGTCATCTACATACACCAATACATAAAGCAAAACACTTCCAGAATGAAAAACAAATAATGAGGGATTTGCCATAGACTGAATAAACTTCCAGAGTAACAATTGAATCTTTAACTCTTCAAACATGCTCTAAGAGCTTGTTGATGTCAATTTGTTTAATGGGCCAGTCTAGAGATAAAACAAAGGCCAAGATTGTCCTAATTGTGGTAGTCCTAGCACAGTACTGTAAGTTTCTGCATACTCTATTCTAGGGGTCTGATAAAAACCTTTAGCAACCAACCTAGCTTATGAGCATGAGACTGAGGGACCAGTTCCCAATTATTATTCATGATAAGAGCACTATATTCTTCTTCCATGGCTTATTCCAAGCAAGAATATTAAGGCCTCTGGCATTGGAGTAGGTTCTTGTGAGATGAGTTGAGGATGATCAGTGGCAAGATAGGAAAATGTTTATGGTTTAAAGATGCCATTTTTGACTCTGGTCTACATTGGGTGCTGATTTAAGGTTGAAGGTGCCGGACTGGGAGTTGAAGAAGAAGAATTGGAAGTGGAAGAAGAAGAATCATAAGTAGAAGAAGATTCAGAGGTAGAGCTAGGACTAGACAAAAGATTTGGGGTTTGAGAGATAGAAGGAGATGAGTCAGATTGAATAGGTTCAACAAATTTTTGAACTAGTGTTGATTGTGTGATATGAGAGAGAGAATCATGAGAGGTCTCAAAAGCGGAGATAGAAGGTGTAGAGTTTGAGTCTGAAATATTATGATAGACATTTAAAGATAGAACATGATCAATGGACAATGGTGTAACAATGTTTTTTTTGAATAGAGGAGTTAGAAGATACTTGATAAGGGAAGCTCGACTCATCAAAGGTCACATCTCTAGACACATAGACTCTCCCATTTGTATCTAGGCAAAGGTACCCTTTGTGGGCATGATTGACACCCAGATGAGTGCACTTTTGACTATGAAACTGTAATTTCCTTGTTTGAAAAGGCTTGAGGTTTGGGTAACAAGCACAACCAAATACATTGATCATGGTGTAATCCGGTTTCCTTTTAAAAAGACATTCAAAGGGACATTTGTGATTAAGAACAGGTGTTGGTAATGAGTTAATTAAGCTAACATATTGTTAGAAACTCTCTTACCAGAATTTTAAAAGCATGGAAGCCTGAGGTAGAAGCGTCAGACCCATCTCAACTATAGACCTATGCTTCATTTCCACTTTGAAATTTTGAGCATGGGCCCGAGGACAAAGGGTGTCTAAAATGGATTCTTTTGTTTTGTAAAATATTGGTAAAAGACTTGAAATCTCCCCCCAATCTGTTTGAAGAAGCTTGCTTTTGAAATCGAACTGGTTTTCAACAAGAGTCTTAAACTGAACAAAAACATTAAGTGCATCTAACTTTAATTTTAAAGGGAAAATCCAAGTGTATATTGTAAAATCTTCAAGAAAACTAATGTAATAGTTGTAGCCAGCTGTGGAAGTGATGTGGGCTGGCCCCTACAAGTCACAGTGAAGAAGCTCAAATAGTATAGTGGATTTGGAAGTGCATGTAAAATAAGGAAATGCATGTTATTTACCATACACACAAGCTTCACAAAATGATAAGATTTCATTAGTCTCTAAAGAGACATTACATTTATTTAACACTTGATTCAAAACCCTACTAAAGGGATAGCATAACCTTCTATGCCACATATTGTATTTTCTACTGGACAACATACTAACGACACTCAGAACTATAGTTATTATAATAATTTGAAACCTTGGCTTCAGAGGAAACTCCAACTCCATTGGATTGAAGAGAGCTAGAACTTGAGGATAAGTGCATTTGGTACAGACCATTTTTAAGTGATCCTTCCAGCATGACTCTATTTGTAACTAGATCCTTCACCAAACAAGAATCAAAATGAAACTCAAGAAACATGGGATTATCTGAAGTTAGTTTGGAAACATTTCGAAGATTTTTTGTGATACTAGGGACATGCAAAATATGATTGAGATGCAACTTAAAATTAAACTTGGTTGGAAGATTAGAATAACCAATATTAGAGATTTATAGAGACTCACCATTACCTATTGTCAGAGAGTCAGAACCTTCATAACCTGAGCTCAAATGGAGACTACTCGAATCTAATGCTATGTGACATGTAGCACCACTATCAACATACTAGCTTGGATCCATAAGAGCATCAACTGAGGCCACATAAGCAACATTGGACCTGGGACTGGAATTTTGAAAAGTATTGTGACTAATATTGGCTCTTGGAGCTTGACCAGTGTATGAGGAGTCATACCTATAGTAACAGTTTAGCTGCTGTGTGACCAATTTTGGCACAGACCTGACAGAAAGGTCTGAAGTTAGAACCATTCTTACCACCTTTATTTCTGCCTCTAGAGCCTCTGTAGCCCTTACCTCAATTAGAATCCTGATTCCCAAAGGATCCATTTGGCCTAAAGTTTGTCCTGGGGATACCAGATCATTGAGATGCCAAACGGGCACTAGGATTGGGCACATCCAATGTAACATCAGGATTAAATTAAGCTAGGAGGAGTTCATGAGTCACCAAACCTTTTGCCAGGTCAGAGATCCTATTCTAGAAGTAATGTTAACTATGACAAATTCGTAATCCTTACATAGGCCTCTAAGAGCTGCAAGAATGAGTTCGGCATTAGAGATTGGAAAACCTGCTTCAGCTAAACCATCAAAGTAAGACTTCATCAAAGCCAGATTATTTTCCATTGATTTGGACCCTTTCTCATTTCAAGTGAGAGCCCCCTTATACTCGAGCATCCTAGCTTCGATCGATCGGTTGTTGAACATAACCTCTAGGGTTTGCTGATAACACTCTAAATGGTACCAATAATTATACCTTTATTCACCCCAAATTCTGCTCAAGAGAGAATAGATAGGCTTGTTATTATATGGAATATATGTTAAATGCTATGTGCATGTTTCTAGAATCGTAATTCTGCATCTATGCTATTTTCCCGAAGGTTTGGTACTATTTTGTCTCATTTTGCATGTTTTATAGGATGTACCGGATCTGGAGCATTGGAGAATGGATCTAGACCGAAAGAAGTACATTGGGCCAAGTGAATAAATTCCAAGAAGAAGCCTGCTGAAGAAAAGGAAGAAAAGTCGGCCCGGTTTACCGAGGGCTAGGTCCGGTAAACCGAGGACTTGTTTGACATGAAATTGATTCTGCCGCCTCTACTAGGTCGGTTAGGGTTTTAGATAGTCTTAAGTCGGTCACTGTATCTATATAAGGCCGCATTAACAGAGTCTTTGATAAGTTTTATATATTACATTACATACATTACATATTTTGATGAAATAAAGTTATTCAAGCTTTGAAGGAGTTATTTTCGGTTTTCTCTCTTCTTCCATCATCTTTAGCTTAAGTAGATCGAGCTAGATCACCATTGTTGAAGGTATGAAGCTTTGAACGTTCCTTTTTGTCTTCAATATGGTAGATCTGTTCGTATTTATGTGTTTTAGTTAATCTGCATGTTTAAAGACCCCATAATTTACTTATTTTAATCGTAATTGAGCAATGTAGATCCAGGAATAGAAAAAGCAGCCCTCGGTAACCTGGCGGTCTATACCGGTTTACCGAGGCATTATTTAGAAAACCTAAAACTGGGATTCACTACAGCTACGTTGATCGACATGTTTAATTAACAGTATGTTAGATCTGGCCAATCTGCTTATTGTAATCCTAAACTGGCATGAAATATGAATTGTAAAGTGCTAATTTTGGACATAGACTAGAATGGACCCTAGGAACGTACTAATCAGCTGTCTAGGCGGGTTAACAATAGGAACGTCAGCGGATTTGAGCTAAAGAATGAACTTTTGCCTCATGTTCCGCAACCTCTTGCTTAGACTTGGGGATTTGTTGTCAAAGAGCCAAGCACGGCATGCTTTCCATAAAATAGTGATAGTGGTAGCTACTTTTTCAACCTCTTCTTCAGGTGGAGTACATACGAGCTTTGTTCAACTGTGCCCACGAAAGTCAACGAAGGCTTTACCTTATCTAAAATAAGGCTGGTTCGGATAGTACGTAATGTGGCCATTATGTCAAGCTTGTAGAGTCCGTCCGCCGGTCCCGGTTCTTCTTATTTGTCATAAAATGAAGAAATCGCCCTTCTATCGGTAATTCTCGTAGAGGTACGCTAGGTGTAATCGAAAGACGCAGTAAGGTTACTCCTTTCTCTACTGAGTTAGCGCTCGATATCGGCAATTCTAGTTCTTTATGCGTATGGGCTATTACGGACCAATTAAGGAGGGTAGCTTGCGTATAGATTGTCTACAACAATTGTCGGAGTAGATAGGAGTAGGAGTTGCACCCGTAGTTGATAATGATAATTAAAACTAAAGCTCACGATTAATTTAAGGAAATTATGTGTGGAAGTAAACATAACGATTAACTAATCCAAGTTAATAGATCGGTGAGAAGAGGGAGAGAAATACCATGTTTGTTTTCTTTTATGTTATTGTTGGTCAATGACCGCTTCTATGTTGCTTCTTAATTAAGTTAGAATCATTTATACTTATAGTTGCATTGTCTCTGTGGGATCGACCTTGACTCGTATTTACTATGATGTACCTAGTATTCTAGCTAGTAATATCGACGTTAGTGACTTACACGCGATCAACATTTTTGGCGCCGTTGCCGGGGATAATGGCCAATTTTAAATATAAACGTTTTAATTCTAATTAAGAAGTCGTTTTTATTTTTATTTTATTTTATTTTGAGTCTTAAGTCATTCTGGATCAACCCTGTACATGTTAAACAACCAGAAAGAGAAATTTCAAGGCCGGTTTACCGTGGCTAACCCGCGGGTTACCGAGGCCTGAAAAATCAATTTCTGAACTGCCTTAGTTATTCTGTGTTATTCCCTGTTGGTTTTAGTTAGTAGGTCCGCAGCAGTTGGGATCACACCAACTGAAGCGGAAGTTGCTAACCTTTTCCTTGTTTTACTTTGTCTTTTCGCAGGAAGATCAGAAAACTTCAGAAATTCGATCAAATCAGAGTTGAAAAAGAGCAAGCAAGTCAAACAATATGCCTCAGACAATATTGAACATCACACCGATTTCCATGTACCGTGGATCTGAAGCAAAAGAGCATTATGAAGCTATAAAGAAACGGTTGGAAAAAGAGAAAGAAACGATCAAGCAAGAGCCTGAAGAGAACTTAAAGAAGTATAGCACGTATCGTCCAGGTGAGTTCCCTTGCGAGTTAATTGATATATCATCTTCGGATTATGATTCTGATGATCCTGCAGAGGATCCTGACATGATGTTTTTTGAGCCTGAGGATTACCCAGACTCAGACACCGTGGTGAAGTTAGGAGACCTTGGCATGTTCCGACTCCCGATTTCTGTTAATGGTATATCAGTAGGATTAGGTCTCTGTGACTCTGGCTCGAGTTGCAACATTCTACCTTTTTCCCTCTATCAAAAGATCAAGCTTCCGGTCGTAATGAATCAAACCAGGACCATGACTTTCGTCGATAGAGCTAGAGATATGCCTGTCGGTATGCTTAGGAAGTGCACGATTAAACCAGGAGGGTTCAGTTATCCAATTGATTTTATGGTAATAGACGTACCAGAGGACCCAAGTGCCCCAGTTCTGTTAGGGAGACCTTTCTTATCGACAAGCAGGGTTGTCATGGATTTTGACAATGGGGAGATTACTTTGAGATTGAAAGGTGGAAATTATGGAAATAGAGGGGCATAGGAATAGAGAGGTTGTCGTAAAAACCGTTGAGCAGGAATTCATGAGACTAATGCTGAGAGAGAGAGAGAGAGAAGAGAAGGACCACAACAAGATGCTCACGGAAGCTAGTCCTTCCGTGTTGCGTAATGAACGAGTTGAGCTAAAAGTGGAAAATATGGAGCCCTTGGATCTAAAGTCTAAATCTCGACGTAGAGGTAGACCTAGTACGCAAGCAAAGAGAGAGAGGCGTGCTAGGAAGAGAGCTCAAAAAGGTTCTATAAAAGTACAAACCTCTAGAGCGAAAGTTTGGCGAGTTAAAGCTCCAACCATTGTATGATCGGAAATCTAAAGAAAGTCGAACTGGCGACTATAAACTCATAACTTTTTTCTTAAACCCTTAGGTAGATTAGGAATGAATAAAAGTAGCCGGATGAAGGGACGAGCTTTTTTTCATCCTACCGCACCTTTAGGCTTGAAAGTGAATGGTTGTGGAAAGGTTTTTTTTACTCGTTGCGGATTCTAGTGAAGTAGGTTAGGTTTTTAGTCGGAAATAGCAATGGAAAGAATAAGAGATGAGTCAATTTGAGAATAGAATTGAGCAGAGAGGTTGAGCATTGTGTGCAGTGAAGGCAGACAAAAAAATCTAGGAAAAAGTACCCCCCCCCCGGTAAACGCTAGGTTACCCCCGGGTTACCGAGGCTGGACTTTTGGATTTCTGAACGTCAGGTTAAAAAGCTGAATTTTTAGAGCCACGTGGAGGACACACGTTGCATCAGACACACCTAGTCAGCAGCAACCGTCCCACTTTTCCCTTTTTTCAAAATTTTCATCCTTTCCCACACTCCACCATAACTCCACCTCAATCCCATCAATCACCTCATTAAATCCATCACCCTAATAACTTCTCTACCCACTATCCCGCTAAATCCTTCCACCTTCACTCATTTCTTCCTATTTAAACCACCTCTTCACCACCATTCTTATCATTCCATCTACCATCTTCTCTTCAAATCGTCACAATTCTTCTATTTCTTCTTCCTTCATAAAAATCGGCCACCATCACTACCACTATCACCACCAAACCTCCACCAAAATCAAACCTTTTTCCTATTAAAACCAACCAAAACACCCATTTTCTGCACCCTGTTGCTGTTTAGTGCCGATGTGTTAGTGAGGTGCCACAGTTCTTCATCTTTTATCATCAAAGGCACTGTCCAGAAAGAAATTCAGGAAAAATCAGGCCGGTAAATCGGACCTATTTTCCGGTTTACCGAGGGTCAGTTTTCAGAATCAGCTTCAGTATCAGGTTGTATTATCATCCAGGATGGATCCAAAGCGTAGCCGTTCAGCTGTTTGTCCCAGTGGTTATCAGACTGTCTATGGAGATGCTAACCCTTTGATAGACGGGGTTGAGCAGTTCCATTCTTTGGCTATCTACGAGTCGTTCCGAGGGCATTGGAACGCAAGGCCAGTTGCTCGAGAACGAGGGGTAGAATTGGACGATTGCGGCTCGATCTTGCCCCGGGCTTTACAAGAGCAAGATATTTTGGATATGGCGGATTCACCGACTCGGTTCAACGCCACGGTGGTAAGGGAATTTTATGCTTACGTTTAGCATAAACCCAGAGTTACATTTGCCATGGTCCGAGGGGTTAAAGTTGATTTTTCGATTGAGCGGATCAATGCTCATTTTGGGGTTAGACGTCCACCGGTGGGCCCGGATGAGTACACATACTCAAGCAACTTTGAAAATATCGAGAGGATGGAAATGATAGCTGAGTTTTTTGGGGTGCAATGGAAGCGCAATCCTGCTGGAGCCCCCACCATCTTCCTAGAAAATGAGTTATCCTGGTACCGGAAGATGTTCAATAGATTTGTTTGTGCCCGCCTTCTACCGACCAAGCACACAGTCTCTGTCACCACAACAGGGCGGAGTTGATGTTTTATCTGGAGCAGGGATCTCTGGTCAACATCGGTCTACTGATGCATAGCCGTATCCATGAGCTTGCTGCCACATCTGAGCGCGAGTTGTTGCCATACGGGCTGATGATTGACATGTTTGCTTTGGAGGACGAGGTCAAGATTCTCGTCGGTGTTGATTGGGAAGACCCTAAGCCGAAGATTAGTACACAGTCGGTTCAAAGAGTTCCAAGACGGGTTGGAAGAGTTGAGAGGGAGCGTACTCCGGTCCTTGGAGCACCCCGAACTCACAGAGCTATGCTAGAGGAGCATTCGCGAGAGATTGCGAGTTTGCACCACAAAATGGACAGAATTATAGATTACTTTGGCATACTTTCCTCAACCCCGCCATCTAGGACTACCCCACATCATCGAGCCTCTTCTTCAGCCGCAGCTGCCTCAAGTTCTGGTCCACCTCCCGGTTTTGAGCCTAGAGATGACTGGGAGGGTTATTCTGATGATGACTAGTTTTTATTTCTTTTTATTGTTGTTTTCCATTTTCTTGTTTTTTATTTTTATTTTCTTTCCTATCTAGTTGATGTAGCTGAATTTTATAATATAATTATTTTGTCGGCTTAATTTGTTTTAGAGTTAATTCGTTTCTCTTTTACTGCCGCCATTTTATTATACAGTTTCTTGTCACCGCTGATCTCCTTGGTTTGTTTGAGATACTGAACGCAGATTCTTCAAGGATTACTTACATGAGCCCGATGATTTGTACGACGATCCTTTTCTTCTTTGGTTCCACCCTTAACCGAAGCTAAGTTCCTTTTCATTTTTCATTTTTCATCTTACACATTGGGGACAATGTTTCAATTAAGTGGGGGTAAGGAACGTCACTTAGCTTCTTAGCATTATATTCCGTAATTTGCGTGATTATCTTGATTCTCTTTGATGCACGATTCACCACTTAGACTTTGATTCCTTTCGACATAATTTCAAAAAAATTATGATATCTTTGATCTTTTTGAGTTAATTGACTTCATCTTTGTTTTACTTTGTACGAGTAAGAGTGAATGCCCACTTCTGAAGTAGTGGCGTATTAAGCGCATATTCTGTTATGAGCCACCATTTTAAGCACGTATAACTCACTTTCCCTTGGTGTGTAGTCGATAGCATATTTCTTTGACTAGAGTTGACCCTGGCTTCATCACGAATCATGTTTCACCAACGCTTATGAAGGCAATGGATTTCGGATTCGGTAGTTTATCATGAGTGGGGCCGTGAGAATAGTTAAATCAATGAGAGTTCACCCGCCAAGAAAGAGAAGTGCATTGAATATATACATCTATATTCTCTTTGGCAATATTTTAGTCGATGGAGCGTAAAACACACGACTTTTGCATAGACCGATAAACGTGAGCCTAAGAGTAATACATACTCGGTTCTCGATCCGCCTTGCCCGCTCAATTAATTAATAAATAACATGTTCGAGTCTGGTTAGTTTGACTACGGGTTGACGTAATATGAGATAGTCTGCATTACTAAGCGGTTGTGAAAGTTATTGCACACACACATTGACTCATGACATGAATAGTATTTAATGCGTTACTGATGGATATGAGTGGCATGATCTTGACTTTGTGAGGCATAGTTGTTTTTAATTAACTTTTATATTGATCAGAGTGTTGTTTTCTTTTCGCCTTTTTTCTCGGGACGATCAAAAGCTAAGTGCGGGGGAGTTGATAACGCTCTAAATGGTACCAATAATTGTACATTTATTCACCCTGAATTCTGCTCATGAGAGGATAGATAGGCTCGTTATTATGTGGAATATATGTTAAATACTATGTGCATGTTTCTAGGATCGTAATTATGCATTTATGCTATTTTCCCGAAGATTTGGTACTATTTTGTCTCGTTTTGCATGTTTTATAGGATGTACCAGATCTGGAGCATTGGAGAATGGATCTGGACCAAAAGAAGTACATTGGGCCAAGTGATTAAAGTCCAAGAAGAAGCCTGCTGAAGAAAAGGAAGAAAAGTCGGCCCGGTTTACCGAGGGCTAGGTCCGGTAAACCGAGGACTTGTTTGACACGAAATTGATTCTGCCGCCTCTACTAGGTCGGTTAGGGTTTTAGAGAGTCTTAAGTCGGTCACTGTATTTATATAAGGCCGCATTAACAGAGTCTTTGATAAGTTTTATATATTACATTACATATATTACATATTTTGATGAAATACAGTTATTCAAGCTTTGAAGGAGTTATTTTCGGTTTTCTCTCTTCTTCCATCATCTCTAGCCTGAGTAGATTGAGCTAGATCACCATTGTTGAAGGTATGAAGCTTTGAACGTTCCTTTTTGTCTTCAATATGGTAGATCTGTTCGTATTTATGTGTTTTAGTTAATCTGCATGTTTAAAGACCCCATAATTTACTTATTTTAATCGTAATTGAGCAATGTAGATCCAGGAATAGGAAAAGCCGCCCTCGGTAACCCGGCGGTCTATACCGGTTTACCGAGGCATTATTTAGAAAACCTAAAACTGGGATTCACTATAGCTACGTTGATCGACATGTTTAATTAACAGTAGGTTAGATCTGGCCAATATGCTTATTATAATCAGAAACTGGCAAGAAATATGAATAGTGAAGTGCTAAGTTTGGACATAGTCTAGAATGGACCCTTGGAACGTGTTGTTCAATGTCGACAGCTGTCTAGGCGGGTTAGCGGTATGAGTTAGCGCTCGATATCGGCAATTCTAGTTCTTTATGCGTATGAGCTATTACGGACCAATTAAAGAGGGTAGCTTGCGTATAGATTGTCTACTACCATTGTCGGAGTAAGAGTTGCACCCGTAGCTGATAATGATAATTAAAACTAAAGCTCACGATTAATTTAAGGAAATTATATGGGGAAGTAAACATAACGATTAACTAATCCAAGTTAGTAGATTGGTAAGAAGAGGGATAGAAATACCATGTTTGTTTTCTTTTATGTTATTGTTGGTCAATGACCGCTTCTATGTTGCTTCTTAATTAAGTTTGAATCGTTTATACTTATAGTTGCATTGTCTCTATGGGATCGACCTGGACTCACATTTACTATACTACGATGTACCTAGTATTCTTGCTAGTAATATCGACGTTAGTGATTTACACGCGATCATTTGCCACACTTCATGTGCAGTGTTACAACTTATTACTTCGACGAGGGCTTGCTCAGTCATGAAGACCATGAGCCAGCCGATCAACAGCTGATCCGTTGCTACCTAGTCATCATACACCTGATTCAGAGTGGTACCGAGAAGATGAGTGGTTGAGATCTATGGATGGCAAGGCTAAGTACCCAATAAATGACCATTTAGACGGTGACTGGGAATAATTGGAAGAATAGTAGACTTCTAGAGAAGATAATTGCTTCGGTCAAGTTTTACGGTACAAGTCTGAGCAATATGGCCGCTGAAGTGAGGGGTCGAGCAACAGTGGTGAGAAATGATGGTGGTTGTGGGAGAGGAGTACGATTGTACCCATGTAGGGGTGTTCTAAACGATGCAAAGTAGGATCCAATTGATTTGTTTGGTGTATGGTGGAAAGAGAGGGCGGAGCACCGATAAGGGTGACAGAGCCATCATCTACCCTTGTGAATAGCCCATCATAGAGAGAAACCGAGACACTAGTGGGGCAAAAGAGTAGAGGTTGTGTGTTAGAAGCCGATAAGGGAATTTGCATGATGATCGGAACAGAGGAAGGGCCTGCAAGACTCTGTTTCACGGTGGCGGCGGAGGCGTTAGCCATAACCCGCTCTGATACCAAGATAGAGAAGTGTAAAAGATCAAATCACCATTGCATTCCAGAATGTTCAAACATACGGTTTACATCAAAGTCTAGTGAAAGTAAATACACACATAAGACTCACACTTAGAACAAAGTACATTTTGGTCCTCATACTTTAACAAATCTCAACATTAAAAATGAATTACATGTCTTATAATTAGAAAAAAGATAATAGTGGATAATTGTATTTGAGTTATGTATTCGACTTCATCATTTTTCATCCTGTAGTGCACTAAAGTTGCAAACTTAAGTTTCAAGATTTATCGGATAAGAGCACTTGCAGTAGAATCTGCGAACAGTAGTAAAATTTTATTTTAGAGATCATATCACTTAAGATCCATATAAAATATCATTACAGTAGTATCTGGTAAACAAAACTGAATCAACATATTTTAAGGTTGTATTGAACATGTACAGTATATCGAATGATTAGTTTCAGACAATTGTCTGGGTATACCTTGCCAAAGCAAAAAGGTTTGTGTTAGTTTAAAAACGAGTTATTAATCTTGTTCAAGTTTGAATCGTTCAGCTAAACAATCGAACAATTACAACACCAACAAGACAAATAATTTTTTTTACGCGATCGACTATGTTCGTTTATTAACCGTAAACTAGATAGGCATACCGTGTGATGCACAGTGGGCCCTTTGTTTTAAATTTCTATGAGTTTATCGTTTTGGCCGCATCATTTGTGATGCGCATGAGAGGATCCACCCTCGAGTTAAGTATAAACACAGTTTGTACCAACTACCAACTATTGGCTCTCTATAATGTTATAATAGAAATTTACAAAGGCAACTAAAATCTTAGAACTACAGTTGACCATTTACAATACTGAGAAGTATAAACAATTTGTGCTCAAGTTTTGGAATGAAAACCTGCTGAGTTGGTAACTAAATTTCTTTAATAGGCGGATGGGGGAGGGGGAGGGGGAGGGGGAGGGGGGGGGGGGAGAGAACAACATATACATTTACTTGTCCGCGTGCTCACCATTTCTTTCGGATCCGCACCTTTCGGTTTTTCGAGAGAAGTGGATGACTTGGCCTCTCGCCGTCAATCTTTACCAAGCCAAAGTCGTTGCTCATTTGTGTAAAAACAATTTAATAAGATTATACAATAAAGGGTATGATATGTAATAACATTGAACTCGATACGTGTTTACTGAAGCAGAAACCTCTTGACAGCTGACAAAGAAATAACAACAAAAAATGAAAACAGAAATAAGATTATAACAATTAACAAGCTGGACATAATCTGAGCATGGGCATGAAATCTTATATAGCTTATGTATGATTTATCAACATACCTCCCACTAAATGGAGCACATGAAAAGCATGATATCAGCGTTCCGATCAACGTGATTCTGTTTATGCATTAAAAAGAAAACCCGAAGTGTTAAAAAAAAACAAAAACAACAAACAATAATAAGAATAATAATCTCAGTGTGAAGAAGTGTTCAGCTCAAAGTACCTGCACAAATTCCATGTAGTCCATTCGATAGAGATGGTCTGCTGATAAGATGAGTATATTATCTATGTCCTTGTTCTTTGCGTCCTATGAGATTTGAAGGTATGATAACATTATTAGAAATAATAAACAGTCAATTATGCATATGAAGAGTGAAATGGTGATCAAATATTCTAGACATGCATATTGAATGACTTAAAGGAAAAGAGAAACCGTGTAGCTAAAAAAAACAGGGTCACACACCTCAAACACCCATAAGAACTGACGTACAGCATCTGTAGTTCCTTGAAACCATTTCTGGCCTACTTCTCCAGTAGTCTGAGTCGCTGCAAGGACATGTACCACATGTCGCTTCAAGTTTACCATATGTTTCTAAAAGAGGATTTTTCCACATTTTGTACCTCTTACCGTAAAACATAGCTAAAGTACAACACTCGTAAAACATAGTAGTTTACTTCCACACAGATATTTCATCAAAGATTTGACTATTAGCTTTATCTTCAAACAAGGGAGGAACATATATTTCAAATGTTTACATGTTTGTGAAGAAATTCAAATAAACTTGTTACATTTGAGCATACTCATACTTTATTTCTTAACCTAGTTATTCGTATACAAAACTAACTACATTACCTTCCTAATCAAATCTTCATTGAGTTTCAGCATGTCCTCAAATGCGGGGAAGACCATCTCCAAATCCGGTTGAGTAAATTCAGTCGCCCGTCCGCCCTAAGATCCTCATCCCCGAAACATCCGCCAAGGAAAAGAAATCAACCGTTTGGATTTAAAACAGCCAAAACGCAACCATGAGAAGATAGTAACTAAACTAGAATAATTCTAAACTTCTGTATTCAGTTATTACTTTACTAAAAACAAACACAAGAACAAATTTAGGAGCAAATCTGAAACTACAGGTGGGCAAAAGCAAGCTGACATATAGCGGAAGTAATTTATGTATTCACATTCACCAAAAACAGAACTAGAATCACCTTGCAATCTGATAGTATTTATTGAAACCATAAACCACGAGCATTTGTTTGAACAACTGTGGACTTTGAGGCAGCGCATAAAATGTCCCTGGCTTCATAAGGTGGATATAATAATCAGAATAAAACACATCATATTTTTTTTGGTCAACCGGAGAAATTCGGAAATGGGTAGACAGAAAGAGGAAGAAAAGAAGGCGGAGGAGAAGAAGATAGAATGAAATACTTACCGGAGAATGAAACGCCAGAAAATCCACAACAACTCTCGCAGAGATAGACGAAGGACTGAATGACAAATGAAATCAATAATAAGAACCCCCACCATCTTCGACCTTTCAGTGATTTCCTTCAATGGAGACGAAGAACGAGCATAACTACGAAGCAATGAGAGGGTACAATTCCGACGAATCACTGAGCCTACTTCCCGTTCTACATCGTTTCGCTCCATCGTCCGCGGGTTCCTCTAACGAGTGGCTATTGCACCTCTCCTTAGGGTTCTTAGGATTTAATGCTCGTCAGAGGAAATGAGCTTAGGTAAGCGAGCATAGCGAAGCGAACAAAGTTCTTTGCGAATGAGTGTATCGATTGAAATTGTGCAGTTATTTAAAAAACACATCAAAAAACTTCAACGAGAAAAGCATGTAGGAAAAAGGGATAGAAGCTGAGAAGCCGATGCCTCAATGAATGTTGCTTCATGGAACATATACTCATTCTATCTTTCAGAGACAACAGAGCTTCCTTTATCATCGGCATAATCAAATCAATTCCAAGAACCAAAACAGTTAATTTATGAAACCTAAATGATCAAAAACATCATTTGCATAAATGATTCAAGTCCGATTCCATGAATTGAATTACTCCATGAGAACCTTCGTTCACATAAACAATACAACAAGGCTTCTGGATCACGATCGTACATAATTAAAGAGAATAGTTTAAACAAATTTTCATGATATAACATCATCTGCATAAGAAATTCAACTCGATTTCATCAATTAAATTACACCAGAGAACCTTCCTTTACATAGACGATACATCTAAACTTCTCGATTATGGAATTAAAATGGAAAAACCGTTTAAACGAATTTTCATGATATAAAACCTAATTTCGAATAGTACCTGAAAGTAAGGAGGATGCGCAACGGTTTTTGCTGATTTAGGCTTCTTCTCTTTCGGAGCCTTGGCCTTCTTCGCTTTAGCAGACTTCTCAACTGCTGCCGAAGCCTCCGTTTGGGGCTACTCCACCACTGCCTTCTCAGCTTCAACGGCGGTTGACATAACGATATCTAAAATGAAAACGAAAAGAGAGAATTTGATCGAGTGGCAAAAGATGAAGACACAAAATGCAAAGAGGATGTGGAGAAGAAGAAGACAGGAGCAAACACCTGAGACGGGAAATCAATCGGCTGCTATCCCAGCGCAAGCCTTTCAGACGGGTACCGGAAACCACCTACAATGTAATTGGAGAAAGAGAAATGATGAGGATGCAACCCAGCCCCATCCTCTATAAACCGATCCAACCCTTTCACTGGATTCTTTCAGTGGAGAAAGAGAGCGATGAGATGCCAGAAAGGACAGTGGTGGATGCAACCCAACCCATCTCTAAACGACGTTGTTTTCCTTCACACAGCAAAAAAAAAAAAAAAAAAACGTCGCTAAACAACAAAATTGTCGTACCATTGTCCACAATTAAATAGTACACCTATTTACGATATATCTGATGAAAAGTCAAAAAGGAAGGCAAAAAAGAAAAAAAAAAAATGATTCCGTTGATGTAAAAGACAAGGTTGTAGAATAAAAAGAAAGAAACAAAAGAAAAAACAGCACACACACACCCACCACTTTCGCCCACTACCGGCCCTCATTTCCCTTGTTACGCTGCTTTTATTTTGCCTCTTTTTCCCGCAACTTGTTCAACCCCCCCTCCCTCCCTCCTTCCTCTTTAACTTTACTATTTATCTTCTTCTTCTTCTCTCCTCTTTCATTTTCCCATTAAAATAAATTCAAACCTCTCCCCTGCCCCTCTTCTGTTAATTTCAAATAATACTACTTAAAGAATAATGGATTGCATGGTTACAACCGCCCTGAAATCAAGTTTACGCAGAGATATGCAATTGAAATCCACCCAGCCTCTGTTTTTTGACGACGTTTGGATTACCACCGGCGCCGGTGGCCTCAATAACATTTCCTCCAATGATTTTTCCGTCGACGACCTCCTTGATTTCTCTGGCAAGGATTTTAAAGATAACTCCGACGTTGACGAAGAGAAAACCTCTCTTCTGGTGTCTTCTCAACACCGCTCCTCCAATTCTGACTCCTTTTCCGAGACTGAGGACTTTGGTTCCCTCCTCGCCGCGCAACTCGTTGTTCCGGTAATTAATTATTTCTCTGGCAATGGAATTTTCGAATATTAATCGTCGTGTAGAAAGTAGAAACTGATATATTCTTTCACCACTCAAATTTTTTTTTTTATTTTATTTTCTTTCGAATTTTCACCAGTCAAATTTAATTGTATAGTTTACCATGTTTTCAAATTTATTTTTCATCCATATCTGTTTTGCTGGAAAGAAAATTGTAAGTATTTCATGTTGAGCTCAATTGTGTATGCTTTTCTGAAGAAAGCCCCCAATTTTACAGGCGGATGATTTGGAGAGCCTAGAATGGTTATCAAAATTCGTCGACGATTCTCAGTCGGAGTTGTCTCTGTCATGCCCAGCCGGCGGTTTTAGTGGGAAAACCGGAAGCAATTTCAAAACCAGTAACCAACCGGCGGTTCAGGAGGAAACGAAAGTATATTCTTTCTCGGTACCGGTTCCGAGAAAACCCAGAAGCATACGAACAAAGGGACACCGTAAAGCTTGGTCAGCGCCAGCCTCATTGACTACGTCATCGTCGTCCTCATTCTCTACGTCGTCATCTTATGGGTTGTCGCCATTCGTTTATTCGAACCCGGTTCGTGACTTCGAGTTGTTCTCCAGTGGTGAAAAACCACCGGTTAAGAAGCAGAAAAAGAAACCGTCTTCCGACACCGGTTCCGGGTCAATTGGGTTGTTGCGTCGGTGCACCCATTGTCAAGTACAGAAAACACCACAGTGGAGAACCGGTCCACTTGGTCCAAAAACATTGTGTAATGCATGTGGTGTTCGGTACAAGTCAGGTAGGCTATTCCCGGAGTATAGACCGGCTTGTAGCCCTACTTTCTCTCAGGAAGTTCATTCAAATAGTCACCGGAAAGTTTTGGAGATGAGGCGGAAGAATGACTCGGTGTCCGGTCCAAGTGAACCCGGTTTAGCTCCAATGGTCCCAAGTTACTGAACCAAAAAAATACTACAGTACATGCCTCCCGAGCTTGTAAGCCTTAGTTGTTGGGTAGGTTAAAGGAGTTAATTAAACCAGTTTAGTTAAACCGGTTAGTCCAAATAGTGGGTAATGGTAGCATAAGTTTTAGGTTTGGTGGCAGTTTAGTCTTTTAGATTGTGGACCGGTAGACATTAGACTTTGTAACGCAAAATTTTCTACTAGTGGGGATAAGGTTTTATGAGCTTAATGTATTTATTATTATTATATTATATTATATATTGGTTTTGCAGTTTAATTTGAGGAGCGTTGTTGGGAATTTTGAATTTTACTTCTTAGTATGTTATTTCTTCTGGACCAATGATACGTCCACAATCTTGTTACCCTCACTAATACAATGATTATTTATACGGTTGATCAGAAATAATTTATATGGAAAACTTGAAAAAAATATGTTAAAACATTAACTTTTAAAATATTAACTTTTAAAATATATTTTCAGAGATAGTATTCTTTTAAAACATTTTTTTTTCAAGTTTCCCTAATTTATTTATTTGTTTTTTTCCGGATACGAAAGGAGGAAATGGGAAAGGGGATTAATATATTTTCTGGGATAGTTTTCTTTTAAAATATTATTTTTTTCAAGTTTCCCTAATTTATAATAATCAACAAATGTTGTGTTTTTATATCACTGTTCATTGCTAATTCCTTGTTTTGACCTCTTTTGGATCAGAATACTTTATCGTATAGTGACCTGTTTATTTAATTGTAGTATTCAATGTGCAATTCTATTCAAAACAAGTTCAACGGTTTTTGGTGGCCGTCGAAAAGTCTAGTAATTAATTTTTGTATATATTATTGTTAATTATTACTACTACTATGTCAATACTTATCCAATTACTTACTAAATAGGAGATGTTGCTGTCCGGCTTTCAAATTTTCTTTTTTTTCAATTAGAAGGTTCAAAAGAAGATTGATTTATTTATTCTTTTATTTGTTTGGGGAAAACAGGCTTGTCAATTAAAGTCTTTGCCTTTTCATGGTTTAAAAATATATTGTTTACCTTTTTGGGGTTTTCTACAAACCCCAACTTACCAGTTTCCGTAGAATCAAAAGAATATTTCACTAGAATATTCTTATTTTTGTGTTATTCTCGTTTTGCCCTTCTATTTATAACCTAAACATTTGAAAACAACATATATTTACATAGTCGTGTAATAGAATTCATGGATACGAGTGATATAATGATCAATCGCGTAAAAATAATCACATACTACCTCCGACCCAAAATGTAAGTCCATTTAAGGCTTTTCACATAGATTAAGAAAATTGATTAAATTGGTTATGTATCATTAATTTTGATGGAAAAGTCTAAAATGACGTTTGGCTATTATTAATACAGAGTAGCGAAAAGTGGGTGAGTTGATAATAAATGAGGGATAAAAGAAGAAAAATGTAATAAATACTTTCTTGGTTATTTAGATGACTTACATTATGGGGACAGAACAAAAAAAACTAGACGGATTTACATTTGGGAACAGGGACGGAGCCAACTCTTTAAAGAGGGGGTGCACGGCCCCCACTGAGATCGGAAAATCTACGCGTTATTTTAGGTAAAAAAATGTAAAAACACTATTGATGCCCCCACTCGCCTTTCAAATTTGTTCCGATGCCCACTGAAATTTTTTTCTGGGTCCGTGACTGTTTGGGACAGGAGGTAGTAGGACATTATTAGCCTTATTTAGACATATTAGCTGAGCTGGCACACAACACGTCGGGCCCAACTAATATTGAATGGAGAGTCCTATTATTAATCAAGAAAAGTCGGTCATCTTCCTGGGCCCGCACGCATTGATTTTCTCACATTTCTGTTGGGTTTTAGAGCCCGTAAAATTATCCCAGTAGGTGGTGTTTGGGATTTGAATTTTGGGCGGGGCAAGTTACAATCAGGCAGATGATCGGGTCGGGTTTCAGCCATTTTCAAAAAAAAAAAAAAAAAAAAAAAAAAAAAAAAAAAAAAAAAAAAAAAAAAAAAAAAAAAAAAGGCTATGGGGTTGAGGTGGACAGCAACTTCAATCAATGGCATGAATGACTCATGCACCTGTTAGTTGTTGGTGTATTAGTGGTTCTTGTTGGAGTGGAGTGGGGCCCCCATGACTATCATGTGGGAGAATGTGAATTATTAGAGACGTGCATATTAGGTGGTCGTGATGGAAAGATATGAAAATATTGCATTATTATTATTATTATTATTATTATTATTAGTATTACCACTATCACTATCAAAGATCCCTAATCACCCTCAAATTTCATTAGATTTGTATGATATCTTACCACCGCATCATATCTTTATAAAATATTTTTAATACATCATCGTATCTTTATCTTATATATCTGTATGGCCGGCCTGGAAACCACAATAATTCGTCCCCTCCTTTTTTCTCACACGTGCCTAAACTTTATGGTGGCAAAGCAAAATGGTTGTCAAGTTGAAGAAACAATATTGATGCACACATTTCTTTCGTATTTTTGAATCCCATTGTTTTTCATATGATCGTAAAGTAATAATAATATAATAACGAAAGTATTTTCAGCGGAATAATACACGTCTATTTTCATTACTTATCAAAATCCATGAAAATAGATAGAATCAAAATGAAAATTAACAAAACTCAGTCACACTCTCTACCACATTCACTCACCCTACTCCAACCCCACCGCCACTCCCACCATACCCTATCATACCATCTTAACCTACCTCACTACATATCCTAACCTACACTACCACCCACAAACCCTACCATACACTTCTTACCCTACCCATCTACCCTCTTTTACCTTACCGTACCAACCTACCCTACCATATAATCCTTACACTACCACATTATACCGTACATAACCTACCCTACCCTACCCTACATCACCACCCTATCCAACCCTACATGTACCCCCTCTAATGTAACCCCACCCCACTCCAGCCTACCATGCGCATCCACTCCACCCCATCCAACCTCACCCCCCTTACCATACCCTACAATGTGCACCAACCACCCCTACATGACCTCTACATGCCCATCTTACCGTATTCTACCATGTCTCACTTTACCACCTCACCCGCACAACGCCTTACCATATGCCTATCACAACCACCCTACCCTACCACCACTCTATGTCACCTCTACCCATAAGCCATACCCCTTATCACTCACCAACACTCGGTGTCCCACGTATTAAAAGAAGTAGGTGTACATCCATCAACTCAGTTCAGTTGACAAAACGACACGAGAATTTACCAAACAAATAAAATGTAATCAAATCAGCTTTATCACCTATAGAAGTCCATACTCCATAAATGTGTAATTAGTATCATCTCGACAATCAAAACTACTACATACAATCTACGGCACAAGCTCATAAAGCGTCTAATATGCACAACAAGCATATTCAAGTAAAGGTGCACTCATATCATATGACTAGTACAACTTCACAATTAACAGAGTGATAAAACCTCAGTAGAAACAACAACAGGCAAACATTACGGCTTTAAATTTTGTAGGCCAAAAGTGAAAGGCAACAAGGCCAGCAGTCCCAGCCACTCATTGAGTATGACACGAAAAATAAACCTACCAGTTAAGTACTACATGATAACGTCCACCAACTGCACTAATGCTATTGCGTAATTGCTACAGTACCTGGTCTATTTGCACTCTGTTTCCCCCGAAATATTTGGAAAAAATAAAACGAATAAAAGGAGGCGTGCGATTGTATACTTTTTTGTGTTCCGGTCTTACTTACTGTCAGTAAAAGCATTCTCTGCGGAAAAACTGCGTCTAAATTCCAACTTCACTTTCCCTTGTCAACGCTAAAAATGCGGATCACAGCCAAACCAACAGCAGTTATGGAAGCTAATGTACCTATGCAATATTTGATCACTTCATACTTTGCTGCTTCCAATTGGGCTCTCAGAGCATGAATCTCCTGCAAAGTTATATGCATGTATCAGATTAGTATTTTAGCGATCTAGACAAAGCTTAATGTTTCCAAATGTAATTTTAGAGGCAGGTTATAGCGATTACCAAATTTAATAATATACACAAACCAGGCTTTCAAAAATAACTGTTAAGAGAGCTCACCCGGTCAAGCTTGGTAGTAAGATTGGTGGTTTCAGCACTTTGATTCGCAAGCTCATCACGAATCCGCCTGCTCACACACACAAAGCAAGAGGAGTTATTCCATGGACCTAAAAAAAATAAAAGAAAGACAGTGTCATTGCACCCCCAAACACGTCATCCTTACCCCCTCTCGAGATTTAAATCCAACCGTTGCCCAGCAGTGACCTTGTCAATTTCGTACCTGCAGGCAAAGATAACATGAAAAAACATACGTAGTCAAGGTAGAGAAAGTCTTTTATTCATGGATTCTGGTGTTGTGTTGCATTCAAACCAGCCTACCTAAGTTCATTCCTCATTTTATCAATATCATTTCTTAGCTTTTCAGTCTCCCGTTGTAGCAAAGAAAAATGATGCTCCTGCATCAAATAATAGTTTATTCAATTCAGAAAAGCAGAAAAGCAGAAAAACAAAACTACATCAGAAGCACAACGATTAACTTTTTCATCCTGGAAAATATCTATACATATGGGCCATTTTTACCATCAATTTGCAGAAAGGACAGATTTTCCCAATTACAAAATAGAAAGGCATCAAATAATGGTTAATTGGTTCTCGAAAGCTGCAAACGATACCAGAAGCGACTCCTTGTTCAACCAAAAATTAAAGAAGTCAAATAAAAATCCGTCATTTTTACCATTCGATTTGCAAAACTTTCAGGCTATCTATTCAAGTATGTAGGGTGATTCCTAACCACTAAACAAACATATCAACAACGAAATGTGTACAGAATCAATAATTCAAATAGATCCCCAAGATCAGATTCGTTATCTGGGCACTATTAAAATGCAAGATAAACACCAACCAGTAAAAAGTATGTAATTAGAAGGCTGTCAAGACCCACGCCCTCCCCCTGGACCCCCAACCCCACAGTCCAAAACCCACTGCATTGAATCCAACATCACATGCCAGATAATAATGGGCCTAGAACTTGACGGTCAGTACTTGGTACTACAAAGCATAAGTGCTGCCAGAATTTTGCACAAAAATGCCTATGGATCCACCTGGTGATCACATTAACAAGTCCGTGCTCTATTGACTCTCCTCGCCTTATTGACTAGCTCACTCCCCTCTCCATGTTGACTTTCATTTTCCTTCAATTAATTGCATGCTGCCATTGAGCAAGATTTTCCTCTAATATGATCCAAATTCAACTAGGCCTACATGGGCCAGCCTTTCCCCATACACTGCATAGCTTCCATGCACCAGATTGCCCTCTTATGATCTAAATCAAAGAATCCAGCTAAGAGCTTTACATCATGAAATAAATACAGATGTCTAAATCATAACCTCGTTTTGGAAATAAATAAAATTCACTTTATATCCCTCAATCAACATGTCGATAAACAAGATCATAGAGTTCCTGAAGTTCCAAAAGCAGTGAGCAGTGAAACAACATGATATATGGTAATGCCTTTGCACCATCGTCAGTTTAAGTACCAGATAATGGAAAAATAAATTGTCACTCCTGTGATTATGCAGATAAATTTGCTACCTCTTAAGTATGGTTCATTCCATTAATCACCTTTAAAAAGGCAGAGTTCTACCTGCAGTTACGGTAAAGACAATATATGCACTTTCTACCAAGCATAAGCCAAGATAACTAAACAACTAATCCATCACTAATAACAAAAGAGAGAGAAATTGGAAAGGAAAAGCAAAAAAAAAAAAAAAAAAACCAAAATCATGGCTAGTGACCACAACGATTACCAGCCACCGCCTCTTAAAATTGAGGTCATGATTTTAGTTTTCAAGGGCTTCAGCTAATTAGGAGAAAATGTAGCATGACATCTGAGATTATTTGAATGCCGCTATGAAAATAACTCAAGCAAATATCGACAAAAACAACTAACAATCAGATCCAAAAAAATTGTTAAAATGACCAAAAGAAACAAGGAACGAGGGTGATGAGCATTGCAGTGTAGAAGCAAGATGTAATGCTTTGCTGGGTTTGAAGAAAAGACGTGAAATAAGGGTACATACTGCCATTATATAATTGTAGTAGGGATTAACCTGTAACACAAATGGAGGATTGTCTCAACCCATCCATCTCCAGATGGATTGGAATACCTAAATGGAGTGCATCCAAGCTTTTTCCACCTTTTATCTCCTAGCAAACAAAATAAATCAATGCTTCCCTCCCTCTCCAATTCTATACCAAATCTAACTTTGCTAGTTCAAGATAGAGTTCTATACCAAATCTAACTTTGCTAGTTCAAGATAGAGCACATGGACTCGGAATGCTTATCTTCGAAAACAAAAAAAAACACAAAAAACATCCTCAGACTCATCCTGAATAGCTAGTTGTCTCCAAAAGTTACAAAACAGAAAATCACCGTGAAGCTATTCCATGGTAATCCTGCTATTTTGTTCTACCTACCCGTCAAAAGCTAAATTTGCATGCACTAGCGATCACTAGAAGCTGTAACAAAGGACCGGTACTTCTTAAGAGAGGAAATACGGCCCAAGGAATAAACAGAGATAATTGCCGTGCACATTAAAACCTACTATGAATCTTACAATAATAATATGCACCAAAGATCCACTAACTATCAAATATAACCACCTAAAGATGCACCTATGAGTAAACAACTGTTAATAACACCTAAAGTTTGATTGGTAATATGGTTATGCAACATGGTGAAGGAGCAACAGTCTATAGCCATTAAACTAGCAGGAAGCCTAGGAAATCACACTAAGACCTCAATTTATATCTCACATTATGATTGCAATAGTGCATTACAAGTTTGAACTTCATTGAAGTTCCTCAATTCAGCCCACCCCCACACCCACACACAAATAAATTGAAAAACCCATATCCAACCAGAATTTTTTCAGCTAAGCTGTAAATGAGCAATGAAAAAGGAAACTAAAAGATAACGACAAGATTGTCGTTGACAAAACAAAAGACAGGTAACATCGGCAGAAAATAAAAAACTGCAAGTACATGCTTAAAACCCCACCACACAAAACATGGAAACATGAGTTAGAAAGGATAAAAAAATTATTAAAAAAAATAACTACAGCATATAACAGCTTCTAGAGGGATCAGAAAAAATGAAAATAAATACCTGAGAATTTTGTACTTCAGACTTGAACTTAGAAAGATTACCCTCTTGCAACAAGGTGGCCTATTAACACAAACAAATTTAGTTCGAAAAGTAACTCCAGAACAAATCAAGCTAAATTCAGTTACGGTTCTAAATCGTTACTTTCTGCATTTCCGCCCTTGACACAAACGATTGTGCCACATTTTCTAAACTATCATGCAAAACTTGAGTAATAGCAGAAGTAATTGCTTCAGCCTGCTGCGAAGGCACACCTTGCGCTTCCAAGCTCCTAACCTATAACATACACGCAACTTAAACTTAGTAAACCTAACACAGAATCTGATCGCAGGCCTACAGACACCAAAAAAAATTCCAGACAGATATTACAATTACATCCCCAATCAAACTTATCAACATCAAATCACCAATTTCAATTGAAGTCAGAATCACAAAGCAATCATTAACACTGCTAGTTTAAACTACGACTATTCTGTAGGGGGTAAAATTCACAAGGCAGAATCAATCAAAGTCAATATAAATTACAAAGAATTACAAAACATGGAATTACAAAGAAAAGGTTCTACCAGTTTCATCAAACAGAAAATGCTTCCTAGTAAATTGGAATAAAATTTCTACATGCAGATTCATCACATCAAATCACCAAATTGAATTAATAACTATTACAAGTTAAAACACTATCAGTGGAGAAAAATTACACCTGCTGAAATCAATTTAACCTAAAACAAAAAATATATATATATACAAAGCAATATAACGAATTTTTTTTCAATATATAGAACAAACGAAAATAACAATTTTAAGCAGAAGAGTTACCAGTTTCAGAGTATCAACAAGACAAACGTGATTTGAATTAGGTTTAACAAGTTGAGACATCTGCCTCAAATTGTTGAAAGGGCTTAAAGACGAATTTGAAGATACCGAACCATAAAACCGGTTGACGGCAGAGGGAGCAGAAGAATGAGCAGCTTTTGAAAGCCCTTGCCGATTGGATAGCCTAACTGCACAACTAGATCCTAGCTGAATTACTCGCTTACAACTCGTCATGTCTTTCCCCGCAAAATCGATCAGAAACAGAAATATAGGTCTTTGAGGATTTTACCGAATATCACAAATCAATGGTACGATAACAACGATATTATGCATCGAGTTTGAAAAGAGAAGAGGGATAGATAGTAAAAAAGGAAAGGAAAATGCCGGAGAGGCGGGGAACGGAAACTTGGGAAACAAGTGAAAACTTCCTATTATTTATTTTATTTTTATTTTCCCAGCCCAAAAAAAAAAAAAAAAAAAAAAAAAAAAAAAACCGCACTCCTTCCTCCCTCCGTTTCTTTTGTAATTCCCTCCCTCAACCCGACCCAGCCTCACGCCGCCACTCCCCAGCCCAGTCGCCGTGAGGGCCTCCTTCCCACTCCCAGCCAGGAATCAGCCAGCAACCATCCAACCACCGCCGGAGAAGGCAAGGCCGTCAGACGCTCAGTTCAGCCACCACAGGAGGCAGACAGCACCGCAGCTGCCAGCACCCAGGAGGAGCGACCCAGTAGCTCTGCTTCTCCCCCACCTCTAGCCTGGTCCTCCACCAAACCATCAGGACCACCACTGCTCCGACGCCGGTCACTGGACCATTCAGACAGACATTCTCAGTGATTCAGAGTTCAACTGTTCTTCTTCAACTTACAAAGTACAAATTCAACTCTATTCTTTCAATTGTTGCAAAATTTTCCCATTATTTTTTCATTTTCCATGTTTTTTATTTATGCTAAGAGAAATTAGAAGTATATAAATTAGTAAAGTAACCTATACAATTTAAGTGTACACTAAGGGTTATGGCCACTGATACTGTTGTAAAAAAGAGATCAATCTGCAAGGTAAATGCATCACTCTTAGGGATAATCTCTACCACCCTTGTCATGGAGAGGAATAAAGAATTGATCATCTAAATTATACGTGTGATGTATCACTGTTGATTTGGTGATTTTTTTTTGTTGGTGGTGGTGGTGGTGGGTTCTGGGGCCCCACAGTTCTAACCTATTAGAACAATAAGAGGAGTGTCATTCAACCATATAATGACGCAAGTTAAATAAATTTAAGATGTTATGAAGAAAGCTTACATGTGGACAATATGACGGAGAAGGAAAGCATTGATAAAATTATAAATACATTAATGTAGGATCTGTTATTCAAGATATTAAAGCTTCTGGTTACTTCTAAAATTTTAACTGATGCCTAACATGTAATCTGGAATGGAAGTAGTGGTTTGTGAACCCTTTTGATTGTTGCAAGAAAAATGTTTAGCAGATTGGGAGTGATCAATCTGTCTACTGGTTGTGGTTGGCAGAGTTTCAAGGTTGATTAAGGCTATGTATCTTGTTGATTATAACATGGATGCTGGATGATTTATTGGACAGAAGTGGAAGCTAATGGTGTTGGCATCTTTATGAAATTTTGTTTAGTTGGACTGTTCTCTTCTTGTTTCCTCAGCATGGACTTCCAGCTTTCACCAAACAAAAGAAAACCCTTGGAAGAAAAGGGCAGCACCCGTGCATTCGCATGGGTGACCATCTAGTAGACAATGTAATATGCACTTTTTCTAAAAGAGCCGATGTGGGTGAATTTTTTGAAAGAAAAACATAATCTCTCCTTCATCTTTTTTACAAGCAACCCTTCCGGTGCCTCTCCAAAGCTTCTCTTTGCCTTGCTTTTCAACAACATTGGAACTGCCTTCCCAACGACTTTCATTTGCCTCGTCTACACCTTGGTGTAGCAAACTGCTCTTATGACACCTTGTACTCTGATAATTTAGTTTCAAACTTCTTGTTCAGGCAACAAATTTGAATGATTGAATTATGAACTAAAAAAGGCTTTGATTTTGTTCTCTAGGTAGATTCTCAGAGCCAATGTAGGACTACTATGGCTGGTAGTAGAACCTCACTTGTTGGATCATTGGAGTTAAAGATGTAAAGGAGGAACAACAAGATATCTTGTTAGAGTGAGTGAGGTAGTCTAACTCAGTTTAAGTAGATGTGGCCAAGGCAAAGGAACTTTAACGACTAGGTACTTAACATCTTATCTGAGATACAAAGTTTAGTAGTGAATTTATACTTGTCAATATTCTGAATCTAGTCTACTCTACTCCTTTAATTGTTTATATAACCCCGATAGAGTAAGGTTATCGCTCTCTCTACATCAACCCTCTGCTGCTGAATATCAGGGAATCAAGCAACCCATGAAATGAAAAACTATACGCCGTTTTTTTTTTATGCATCCGATAGAGTAAGGTTATCACTCTCTCCACATCGACTATCAGCAGCAGAATTCCAAAGTTGCTATTCGACTTTGTGCCGTTTGTTCAAACCTTGCTTGAATTAGTTATTTAATCTACGGTCTCCTGCTAATTTTTCCTCCAATTTTACTCGTCTGTTTTCGATTTCACATGTCTCAAAACGAGTTAGGTCATTGCAGATCTGAATTGGTAAATTTCATGTATTTCTTCTTCTTCTTCTTTTACCAGTTTTAATGACTTTCACCTTATGATTTTCTGTTATGACACATGTCACATTATAGTTTAATTTGAATCTAGAATTATTAAGATTACTCTTTTCTTGTTGGTATGAACTCTCGATTTGTAGCTTAGGAACTATTGATAGGGATTATTCATCTTCCATACATGTTCTTCAAAATCTTGCCTTTTTTTCCGGATAAAAGTCCTGAGTGTGAGTATTGACAAGCAAGGAACCCAACCCTGTCCTATTAACCAAATTTCTCAAGCACAGAGAAGGTTAGAGATATCTCAGTTTAGAATTGGATTGTTTTCATGGCGATAACATTTGTCAGGAGAAGTCATCAATATCGATTTCGAATTAAAGTTGTTGTTGTTGTTTCTATTTTTTTAGGGTCATATTCCACAACAACACCTGATATATATAACGTGTGCCCCCGTTGGCCAACGGACAGTGAAAAGAAGGCCATCTTGCTATTGCAATCACCTTAATGAAGGGGTCCTACAAAGGGCCCTGTCCCTCCCTCTTGGCTTTCACACTCACTTCCAACAAATAAAGGCAGATTGACAGACAAATAATCTAAGGACATCTGCCATCAATATACCAAAGGAAATTTCCTCACAAGTCACCGTTCTTTTGAGCTGGCAGCTTGAGGGAAACTTATTTTTTAGCCATGGAAGAGACCAAGAAGTGGGAAATTTCTTCAGAAGCAACAAGCGATGATGGTGAAATTGACTCGCACAACTTGAACGACGATGATGACGGGGAAGACTTCTTTGATTCTTCCGATATTCCCAAGCTTCAGTTTAGGTATTTTTATGCATTATACTTGAATTTAATTTAAGTTATGATTTTACAAATTACGAGACCTTTTCATTCTTGAAGGAAAGATGCGTCGAAAGCACGGTGGATCGATGATTTGAGAATGGTAGTGTTGGTGGAGAGAAAGGGTAAATTGTGGACAACTACTGGAATCGTCCGTGATGGCCAAATCTACTGTTCAGTATATGAAACTTTGTGAGAAATTCCCTTTTATTTTGATCTTTTTATCAATTATGTTACTGTTTTTTAATTTCTGCTGTGCAACTGTTTCTGCATAGAGAGCTAAACTCCAAATTAAAAAACATTGTTAGCCTGTTTGATTAAAGAAGTCCATTTTTTTTTTATAGTATTTCTTTGAAAACTTAACATGTTGAATCATGACTTACATGAATATGTTCTATTGTGCGGTCATTCTGATGCACATACATCTCAAATTTTATTTTTTTAAATTGTGAAATTCATTTTATTACTCGTATTTATTCATATATTGCTGGTGGAATGATATGTCTTTGTTGAATGAATATTGAAACATGATATATATGGTACAATAATGTGTCCTTTATGTGCATCTTTCTAGGTATTTAGTGGAAATTGGGGCTCTACATGTTGTGGATGGAGGTGATATGCCTCTTTCAATTAAAGATATATATCTGAAAGTTTTAGGAGTGGAGAGTAGATTTTCTTGGGAGTCATTTGAAGCGTACAAACATTTAAAAGCTCTAGGTTACATTGTTGGACAGTATAACATACCTTGGACCATGAAGAGTGCCAAAGTTGATGCTGATACTTCTCAAGGTGCATCAGAGATTAATGAGGAGTCCCCTAATTCTAGTAGCAGTGTTTTTGTTGGTAGATCGTTCGAACACCTCCAGATTGACGATGTAGTAATGCCCTTGTTTGATGTATACCTTCCGAATAGCAAGTTTAAGAAGTCTTCTCCTGGCAGTTCATCGTTTGTTCTCTGCCCGACAAGGTACTTATTCTCATTACCCCACAGTTATTTTCTGTTTAATTCAAATATATTCTATTTCCATCTGTGTGAAGAACAAGAATGTTAAAAAAAAATGTCTACAGTTCATGGCGAAATTCTTCTTTCTTGAGCTTTACTTTTGTTGACTTTTGGGGATTTATTAATTCTTAGAATTGGAAGCACACAATCTAAATGTTTGAATTATGCCAGAATTAGGTAAATTTAGATGCGCCCTTGCAAAAAAAAAAAAAAAAAAAAAAAAAAAAACCTGACCTAGAAATATGGACAAAAAGCACTCAAAACAGGTTCTTAAAAAGACTGTGTTTTAACATGAAACCTTTTGCTTTACAATCCCAAATTCTTGCTTCTTCTATCTCAATCAGTATGTTTGAAGTGAACACAAAAATCTCTTGATCTTGGTATACCAGCTCCAATTTAAGATAATGTAAATGTAATTCTTGAAAAGCTGTGTTATGACAGTGGCCATCCGCCCTCCAATCGGGAGATTGAGAAACTTGAAAGACGATGCAGCGGGAAGCCTATAAAATTCTTCAATGTTGATCATGGGAGGGTCAGTTTCTTTTCTTTCAGCAGAATAGATCTCCCTGTTCTTCCATGATCCTTTTTTTTTTTTTTTTTTTGCAAGCAATCAACAGAACATCATTTGTTAGAATGTTTTAAAGGGGGAACCTTACTTACACCGGTTCTTTCCCCTTAAGCAAGAAGAAAGGACAGGGATTATGCTCTGTCAAGTTATATCTATGACTTAGCTTTGACTTAGTCGAGATGATTGAGCATTCATTAGAGCTCGAGTTTGAGTCGGCGGCTTAGAAAAGTCATGTTAAAGTTATTCAGATTGATTATAAAGAAAATGTGGGGAGCGACTGTGTTTTCTGTCTTCATATAAGCTGTTGTTTGATGCTGGACATCGATTCGGGGGCGTACCCATCTCGTTCTAGATATTGTAGTGGTAGGCTAGTAGTGTGCATGAGCTGTGAGCTATAAGCTTGTATTGTTTTGAATTTGTTTGGCATCAGTGGTGGACGCAGGATCTCGGGTACGAGGGTGGCAATAAAATTTTTAAAGGGGCTTTTTCGGATCAAGTGAGGGCAGTTGTCCGTCCTTAGTTTAGATGTATGTAGGTCCGCCACCGTTTGGTATGCCATAGTTGTATGTTTGATATTCATCTTGGAGGTATTATGTTCTATCAAATTCTTCTATCCTTAGTTGTGAATTCTCAAATTTTGAGTTTAAGATGCAATTTCTTTTCTTTCCAAATATAAGATGCATTTTTCTCTATTAAAATTTTTTTTTTTTAAAAGGGAAAATTATGAAAAAGGAACACAAAAAAAAAAAAAATTATGAAATTATCAAAAAGGACAATAACATTTGTATTTTAGTAAGAAGGATAAAATATCTTGTAATAAGACAATTTTGCCCCTCTATGAAGAAAAAAACAACAAATAACAACACCCCACGTGTAATTATAAGGGTATTTTTATACTTCATATGTCTAGTGTCTTTTTTGCTAATTTTAATAAATTTTTTTTGTCCTTTTCAACAACTCTCCAAAAAAAAAAAAAAAAAAAAAAAAAAAAAAAAAAAAAAAAGAGGTATAAGATGCATTGTGCCTATAGATAAACGCTGCATTCAGAAAGTGTAAATAAGAGGGAAAAACAATGAAACACAATTGTTTCGAAGTACCGAGTGTTGCAATTAAAAAACAAATTTACGAATTAAAAATGCAATGAAAGTGTATCAAATGGGACGCTAGAAGAAAGAGATGAAAAATAAAAATTATGGTGAAATAATAGTGATTTTTGAACATGTATATCAAAATATATAACTGAATAATTTTAGTGATGTAGAAGAGAATCAGAATACGCTACAATTGAAGCTTCAGAATTCGCTACAATTTCAACTCTTAGTGAAGGGTTTTAAGTCCTAAGACAAGTAGACGTAGGTCCGATGGGCCGAACTATTATACATCATGTATTTCTCTACTTTCAAACACTTACTATTTCGTCTTGCTTCCAAACTTCCCTTAGTTTGAACTGAACTGCATGCTTAAGCACCTTCAAACTAAAACATATTATTTGAAGTTTGAGTGGGCATTCTATCTTTGGCACGTTTGTTTGGTTAAGACACTCTGAACACAAGGATCGTCATAAAATAGACAAGTGAAACTATCTTGCTAGTGAAATCTGCTCATACATGCTCTTTGGTATAATCTTGTCTAAAGCTTCTTAATATCTTTTATGAGTTGTATATGTGCTTTCATATCAATATCTTTTAAGTATCTCAACTCACATTTGCTCACACAATAGCAAACACATTGTTATACACATATCTTTGATTTTGTGCTTTGCATATTGTGTGTTGTGTTGAATATCTCATATTAGTTCAACCATAGCCCACGCAAAAATGGAAGCATAAGAATATGAGTATTTCAAGGCAATGACAAAGAAGCAAGAAGGAGCTAGCTACTATACCGAATGTTGCTATCAAATGGAGCCCCCTTTTTGTTACTCCCTTAAGTTTAACATCGATGCAACTTTTGGAGGAAACTCCACATCCGTAGGTAGTTTACTTCGTGACAGTCAAGGCATGATAATCCGACATTTCTTTAAAAAGTTGGAAGAACAATATGATATTCTGATTGGTGAAGCTCTCGCAATATATCACGCCTTGTTGTATGCTTTCACGTGGGGTTTTTTCTTTTTCTACAAAGTTACCTTCGAAGGATATTCTCTCTTTATTAATCACATGCTTCATGATCGTTCGGAAGATTTGTCTTCCGTTGAAGTATAATTAAGGATTGTTACCTTTTCTTTTGTCAATAGGCAACACACCTATTTGTGCTTGTAGAATATGGTTCTGGCCGGGAAATACTTGTGTGGTGTCTCCACATATGTGGTTGAATATGAACCACAAAGTTTTATTTTGTATTTAAACTGTATGATTCTGATGGTTTCACCCGTCACTTCACCTCAAAATTCTCTCTTTTCCCGTTCCTTCCCCCTCATGTAATTATGCTTGTATGACTATTTGTGATTAATGAAAAACTCATTTTCATTTATCCTAAAAAAAAAAAAAAGAATTTAATAATAAAAAAGTTAATGAAATTTGTAGTTATCCCAATATTCATTTAAATTAGCTTACACAACGAAACGACGTCTTATAAGACATGGGCGTACCGACTTTACCTGTATTTGTCTATATGCCCCCCCGATAGAGCAAGGTTATCACAATTTACGTCGACTTTCAGCCGCAGAATTTCACAGTAAGTTGTTCTTCGATTTTTTGTGTGCTCAATTCCGCGTGAATTGGTTAGCTGATCTACGTTGTGCAGGTCTCCCTCGATTTTTTCTTACAGTTTTACATGTTTATTTATTTATTATCAATTCACGCGTTGCAAAACGAGTTAGGTCATTGCAGATCTGAATTGGTAAATTTGAATTTGAATTTGAATGGTTTAGCTTGCTTGATTTTTGGAAGACATTCACCTTACGATGTGTTATCATGACATATATTGGACTACAGCTCAACTCGAATATTTAATTATTAAGAATTGGGTTTTCCGTTGCCATAAAGTTTCGATTTGTAGCTTAGGAACTGATTTGCGGGTGCAGCGTAGTTGCTGAGAATTTTTTTAACTAACCAATCCTCTCATTGTTGTTCTTGTTCGTCTTTTGTAGGTTGTCTTATAACTTTTGAGCATTTCTTTTGAATGTAATAGATTCATGTACTCCGTCTATTTTCTTTCACTTTAATTTTTCTGAATGAATGTGGTTGTTTGGTTCCTATTGTACAATGGTTAACACGGCCGAATGGCTATGAGTTACTTGGTTATGTGTTTGGAGAAAACAACACTCTTTAATGAGCCCACATTATGTCTCAAATGGCGACATATAGCTATAATTTTGTATATGATAGCTCACTTGAGAAGGCCAGTATTATTGTAGTGCACGAATCGTCAGATATCTGGCAAGTGTCTGTGGCTCTGTGCTTCGTCGAATTCCAATGAACTTTGCAGTTCAATTCTACATGTTTATATGATGGATTGTTGTTAGTTGTTGTACTCATTGGGGCATTTCTTGCAAAGATGGTAAAGCTGTTGGAGAGGGGATGGAGTTGGTAGGAGGAGGGGAGGCATTTCATGAAACAGAGCAGAGGGAGAAAAGAGGGAAAAAGGGGGATGGGAGTTGTAAATATTTGGCTGGTAAATATGTACGTTGTTGAAAGCGCATGGCTGGTGCTTTGTAAGTGCCTCAGTTCTTCAGTGCCTATGGCATATTTACGAGCCTTGTTTGCTGAGGCTTCAAATGCTAATCCGGTGCTTTCTAGTATACACATGCTCTTCACAATTCTTCTTGAAACTTTCTTATCTAACTTATATCCAGTGTCCAATATCTGTGCCTTCAAATATAAACATTTACTATTTGTTTGTTATTTTCTATTTGGTGGTCAAGAATCTTTTATTTTGTCCTTTTACTGGAATCTGGTTATCTGTTTGAACATGAAAGTTTTGCGCCACGTTGAAATTCTAATGATCTAATCATGTATTGTATTTGTTTTTCTGTTTGTTCTTTTAACTTTGTCGATATGTAAGCACTATAATCAGAAGTTGGTTCATTAAGCGGTTTGTTAGTGGGGAAGTTATGGTTGTAAGTGTGGTTATGGGAGATATTTAACTGCTGAAGGTAGATATGGTGGTGAATTAGTTTTCATTTTGGTGCTGCCAGACACTGGATCTGTAGTTGATGTAGGGTGGTTTTAATTGTTGAAAAAATTGTTCTTTTCCCTGAGGTCGGCTTTGATCTTAAGGTTAAGTAAAGGCTTTTTGTGGAGTCATTGATTTGGCATTGGATGTGTGGTTGTGGTGGACAGGGAGGAGGTAGCAGCTTTGGTGGTGGTATATTTGCAGTTCTGTAGCGTGGTGTTAGTTTGGAGTGAATTTGGAGATGAGTTCAGTTAGCAGAAGCAGGAGCAGGAGCAGGAGCCCAGTGGATCGGAAGATTCGCACCCAGCGTCCTCCTTATCGTGACGCACCTTATAGACGTGATTCTCGACCGGGTTTCAGGTTTCTGGTTTTTCACCCGTCATGCACGTTTGGTCTCTGTTTTGAACTTTCTTTTGCTAGAGTTTGGTTGAAAGGAGGAAGTGATGTGTGGGTGTGCAGGACATGGGGATAGGAGTAGATTATGATATATTCGTGGTAGACCCTCTTCCCGGTTTTGTCATCTGAAATGAACAATCATGGCTGGATGACTCTGCTCTGTTTCATCATTTACGTTTTCTTTATCTCTGTTTCATCATTTATGCCATGTACACATGGGAGCACTGTTTTTGTTTTTGTGTGTGTGAGGCATCCTCATCTTATTATTATTACTGTTATCAACAGTAAATTCAAATAGTGAACAGAAATATCAGGTACACATTTAATTGAGCAAAGGCGTGTCTCTTCTTTAAAACACCGTCTAGGATCAGTAGATCTATTGACTCACTGTTTTTATGTGCATATTACATGGAGGAGGTTAATTCTCTCTAGATATGTGTCTCATGCATTGTTTAAATGATGTATTCCCTCCCTGGAGAAATTTGTTGCCTGTACCTTGTAATCATGTATCCGATCTTGTTCCAAGAAATTTTTGCTTTTAAAATGACTATGGTTTCATTTGTGATTTGCCTTCTGGTTGTTCAGGTCATGAAAACATTATTATGTTACTTTATATATTTATCGTATTTGTCTCTTCCACTTGTGGCCAAAGAAGATAATATGAATCTCTTATATGTATCTGGAAGGTAAACCAAGTGTTGCTTGTGCTGGAAGATCATTATCTTCTCATGTCTTTTTCTTGTTTCATCTATTGTCCTCTCGGGTGACTCTTTGATTAGGCAAACTTGTTGGTTTTGGGATGCGATTATATTGGGCAGCTTCTGTTTTTCCCTTTTGTAAATCCTAACAGATCAATCTACTTCACAGCAACAGCCAGAATGGACTTTGCAAGAACTGCAAGAGACCTGGTCATTTTGCTAGGGAATGCCCAAATGTTGCAATATGCCACAACTGTGGCCTTCCTGGGTAAGTTTTTGGACCCTACCTTTTACTGATGGAGTTGTTGGGGGTGGGATAGAGAGCTGGTCGGGTGCTTCTTGGCTTGTATTGGTAGGAAATGGAAAACATTGATCGGAAACTGTAAGAGCTTTTATGACATCTACAAACTTTTGAAGAACTTTTAATTAAAGTTCACAATAACTCATATGGTGAATTGCATCCTTTAGATTTCAGAAAACGATTGTTTATCACTTACAATCACAGAGTGTTGACTTCGATTGTGACAGGTGCAAAAGTTTATGTAAATGCGTTGTTGATTCACATTCACAGTTAAACAATATGCTCTTACTTTCTACATGATAGCAACCCTTTGAATCTCACAAGCTTTTAGCTGATTCTACTTGTTTGGTTGTCATTCTTTTACTGCTTGAAATAACTTTATGGTCTCATCAAGCTGTTAGATGATACGGTTTCAAGAAGTTACTGTGCAATTACGGTGTTTTGGCCTTGCTTTAGTGATAATCGAGTTGAGTGAAGTAATTATTAGCTACAAACATTATTTGTAGTTCAATTATTAACATTGTTATGGTGGATTGTTTTGTGAACCAGTCACATTGCAGCAGAATGCTCGACAAAATCACTGTGTTGGAATTGCCGAGAGCCAGGACATATGGCGGGAAGCTGTCCGAATGAAGGCATATGCCACACCTGTGGTAAGGCAGGACACCGTGCTAAAGACTGTGTTGCTCCCCCTTTGCCACCTGGTGATGTGAGGCTTTGCAACAACTGCTTCAAGCAAGGGCATATAGCTGCTAGTTGCACTAATGAAAAAGCATGCAAGAACTGCAGGAAGACGGGTCATATAGCCCGTGATTGTCAGGATGACCCTGTCTGCAATTTATGTAACATATCTGGTCACTTGGCACGAGATTGCCCAAAATCTAATATATTGGAAGACAGGAATGGGGGATATCGCAGTGGTGGAGGTGGAGGTGGAGCTGGATATGGTGGTGGTGGAGGTGGAGCTGGATATGGTGGTGGTGGAGGAGGAGGTGGTGGGTATGGTGGTGGTGGTGGTGGGTACCGGGACATTGTCTGCAGGAACTGCCACCAAGTTGGGCATATGAGTAGGGATTGTATGGCCTTGATGATCTGCCACAACTGTGGAGGGAGAGGACATTTGGCATACGAGTGCCCCTCTGGCAGGTTAATGGATCGTTTTCCTCCTAGAAGGTATTGATTGATGGGAGTCATCGATGGAAGTCCGACTCAGTGTTGAGTCCACACCGCAAATGATTTTTAACTTACATTTGAATTTGGGGTAGTGTGTTTTGGCAATTTTTTTTTTATTAGTGTTGGGCTTGTAAGAAACCAAATAATTGAGATTTGCAGTTTGATTGTGTCGGCATGGATTGTTTAACATATGTTTCAGTGTAGCCCACACAGAATTTGATCATGTTCTGAATATGCTTCGTGTGTCCTTGAACTTTTTTATTTTTTATTTTCTTTTGGTGTGGGGTATTATGATTGTATGAATCATTATTCTGGAAATTCTGATTGTGGTGTTAGAGCACTTGCATCACTGTCTCTTAACAGATTTTCTATTTTACAGACTCAAACACCACTTTTACCTATGTTACAGAATCTCTACAAATGATCAACTGTGTTAGCATCTCTACCTATAGATTCTATATCCATCACAACTATATCCATCACAACTGCATCAGAATCTCTGTAAAAAATCTTCACCTGCTTCTGTTCTTAAATTAAAAAATTAAAAAAAATAAAAAATAAAAACACACACACAATGGCTGAATCCACATATCAATGAAAACAACTCTTCTACGGAATCAAGCAAAGTTTTTTTTTTTTTTTTTTTTTCGGGAAATGCTTCTTCAAGCAAAGGTTTTTTTTTCGGAATCAAACTATTTTGTAGCTAAATTCAGGTGCAGATTCAGTAGAGGAATGTGAGGGGGAAAAAAAAGAAGTAGAGGAAAACATATCAGATGCGGGTAGGAGTGAAAAAATTATTGAAGAAAGAAGACGTGAGTAAAATTAAATGAAAGAAGGGAGGTGAGAAAATCACGAGAAAAGAGGAGGGGGGGAGGGAGAGAAGGTATAGATGGATCTGGAGACTCTTTGCATGTTGCTGGAGATGTACAGCAATGTCTTAAGAATTTGTGGTGTAGAGATCCTCCCAACACATGCAACTGCATTTGTATTTTTAATAAATCGTACTCATTTTATCCTAAATCTACAGATTTAACTCATTTACAGATTTTACTGCGAGTGCTCTTATTATGTGAAGAAATTCAACACACTGAATATTAATTTGTCTCGTAATACAATATAATCATTTTTTTATTCTTTCATCATTGGTGGTTTATTTATTTATAAACTAATGGCGTCATATCAAGGAATATCAAAGTTGCAAGCTATATAAAACGAATTAATCATGTTGAGAGAGTTCTAGCTTTGAAAGAGGTACACTTAATGGTCCCAGCCAGCGGTGATTGCCAATGTTGGGTTGGGCTCGGACCCTCCTTTACATGAAAAGTTGATCGGGCCTCAAGAACGTCCATGGAAAGAGTTTCGGCTGCAATTTTGTGAGTCAATGTTAGTGCGTTTACCTTCAAATAATCGGGTGCATCTCGACTTCACTGACCTTCATTTTAGCCCCGAAAGTAATAAGGACTTTCCCGTAAGGATCCCAATTCCCTTGGGATTGGTTCTGCTAGAAAAAGAAGTTCGTGCGAGGGAGGGAAGTATGTATTTCGCCTTTAAGACACGGCTAGAAAGTGCACTAATTAAGGTCCTTGTTAGATGGATTATCTTGTGAGGGAACCTATTTCTTTCATCGCCCTTTCAACAAGGATTTTATCATTGTTGAAAGTGCTGAATTTCTCCATATACGGCGACTTTACATATTGTAAAGTTAGCAGGGAAAAACCTCCCATCATTCTCTCTGTGAATTCGATTGTGCTATTCGTGTAAATTGGAAAATGATATATCCATCGTTATACATAGTGTATAGTGGACAATCACTACACACATCTCATCCATTGATAAAAGTGTACTAACTTCTAATTAGGGGTGAACATGCATGGTCCGGTTCGCCGGTATTTTCGTTTTTTTTAAAACCGAACTATTTTATACGGTTTTCGGTTTTTTACGGTTTTTTTAACAATTAAAATTGTTGATAGGAAATCACAAATTGTTTGGTAACATCAAATTATAAATATGTAATACATTAGTACTTCTAGTAAAAATAAAATAAAAACATTGGTATTGTTATGTCATTAAATCCAATGAGATGATTTAACAATGTTCTATATTTAACTAACATGTACCCATACGAATTTTAAAGATCCAAAAACCAACCACCCTTCAACATAATCCAACACAACAAACTCAATACCTACCATTAAATTCCCAAGTTTGGGACACACAAGATAATAAAAGAGTCACATCTTACTCATTTCAACTCATCAATGAATTATCAATTTCTAAAATACTAATAATGAACTAATCGTTATACTATTGAATACTCCCTCCGTTTTAATTTATATAGGCGCATTGTCAAAATCATTTGTTCCATTTTATCCAAGTAGTTATATTTCCAATGCAACTTTTATGGTATTTTTCCTCGCTTTACTCTTATTTATTCGCAATAGGACATATAAAAAAGAATGTCATATTAATTATATCCAAGGACTTTTTAGTCTTTTCATTTTAAAGTCAATGCATTAACTTACTTTCTTAATATGCGTGATTTCGACAACCGCTCGTATAATTTGGAGGGAGTAACATATATTAATCTCAAAATACATTTGACAAAATAATATTTTGAGTAAGATCAAGGAGAAAAAGAAATGCGTAGCTAATTTTTATACATTTCAAACGAAAAAAACATGTGATATATTTAAGCTTCATTTAGTTAGAATATATTCGTCATTTTATTTTCTCCAAAACACCAACTCTGATTTTGATTATCTCAACTATGTTATTATCCAACATAATCTAATTATAAGCAAATAAGAGACAAACGAATATAAAACTAATGTCTAAAATGCATTTATTTATATAAGATGTCAAACCTAACAAATGAACAAATTGGAAAAATGTCAATGACAAAACTCATCAACATCATTAAAAGAAGTAAGCTATTCAAACCAGCATTTACACATTTCAAATATTGGTGCTGAAGAAGTAGAAAAAGAAGAAAGAGTTAGCGATGATGTGTTGTGAACCGGCATGTACTCGAGATTTTCTTAAATGATTTAAAATTGAAGACAGGTTTGTGAAATAATCAACAAAATCCGAATCTTTAGGATATGAAATTAATAATTGATCATTAATACATTACAAATACAAAGTTTCAACATGTTGAGTTGGCCCGAAAAAAGCACATTGATGTTTTACAGGACTAATAGATGTAGGTATGTGTGTGTGTGTGTGTGTGTGTGTGTGTGTGTGTGTGTGTATATATAAAATCTGGTTTGGTCCAGTTTTAAACGGTTTTTATTTTTTTAAATTGGAACCAAATTGTATTAAACGGTTTGGTTTTTAGTTATATGAAAACCGACCAAAAACCACGGTTTACACCTTTCTGGTTTGGTTCGTCCGGTTTGTTTGGTTTTCATAATTTTTGTTCACCCCTACTTTTAATGAATAGATAATAGGTTTGTAGTGATTGTCCACTACACACTATGTGTAGTGGATGTATCACCACCCGTGTAAATTATGTTTGTGCTTTCCTGAAAGCCTAATTTCCATGCTCCATCGGCTCCATTGCGTACTACTCTTTCCGTTTCTTATTAACCGATGCAAGCCTATTAAAAATATTTTGACTTTATTATATGATATAGTTTAATTTCATTTCCAAATTATTTTTTCTTGTCTTTTTTACCATCATACCCTTATTTATTACTCTTCCGTCCCAAAATATGATTTACCATAGAAGTTTTCACACAGATTAAAAAGGTGATTGAATGTTATAAATTGTAAAGAAAATGACTAAGATACTCTTTGACAATATTATGTAAATGATTACATTATTTCAAACACCCTTAAAATTAGTATTGACACTACAATAATATTTTTATTATTTTTGTGCAACATAACGTCTCCGTCACCGACGTTTGTTTTCGGTACGCGTCACCGACACCGACATTGGTTTTACTAATATTATAGTTATAAATGTATCATCGCGAAAAACGTCAAACCCTCTCGACGTTGTTAGAGAAACAAAACGTCACCGCGCACCGACGCGCGTACGTGATGCCGAAAAAGTAATTTGTGTGGTGGTCTATGTTGCACGGACACCGACACGGACACGGCGCACGACACAACACGGACACGGCGACACGGCAAATTTCAAAAATATAGAACACGACACGCCGGGGACACGTAGTATATATATATACAAAAATATATATAAAAAAATACAAAAAAATAAAACAAAAAATATAAATAGCCGTGTCGGGAACGTGTCCCCCCGTGTCCGGGACGTGTCCCTCCGTGTCGCTCCGTGTCCCCGACGTGTCCCCGCGTGTCGCGGACGTGTCCCTGGCGTGTCGGTTTTTAAATTTTAATTTAACATTATTTAAAATCAACCGACACGTGTCCGACACGCGTGTCGGACGCGTGTCGTGTCGGGCGCGTGTCGGATACGGCGCACGTCACCCATATTGGAGTGTCGGCGCATCATAAAGGTGGTGGTTAAGTAAATGAAAGATCATAAAAAACGTCAATAATAATTCGTAGTCGCCAATATAAAGTTCTAATTAAAACAATTTATTTATTGGGTCATACCCAAAGAAGTAGAATGAATGAAGGGAGTACTAATTGAGTGGTTAAAAAAACTACAATAATTATATGTCTCTCATTCTACTCGTGAAGTAGTCTACCTTTATACAAACCCAATTTTATAAAAATCGGTTCTGAAATTAATGAAGCAGGAAGGCAAGAAGTTAATTTTTGGCTCCAAACTAACACACCGAACTGCCCTATTTTATTTTTTTTTTTTGAAGCCGAACTGCCATAAAATCATAATTAATTTACACCCAAGAATTAAAAAAAAAACAGAACAATTGTGTACATTATGAAGGTGTATTCTTTTCTGCTGATTATTGTTGCATTAATAGAAATTCCTGTGTTCCAATTAGCAGCAGCTGAGGAGGAGCATGATTACGGGGAAGCCCTGTCGAAATGTATACTGTTTTTCGAGGGGCAGAGATCGGGGTATTTGCCGGAAGAACAGAGAATGAGTTGGAGAGGACATTCAGGGCTGGGAGATGGGTGGACACATAACGTGGATTTGACCGGCGGGTATTACGACGCCGGAGATAATGTGAAGTTTGGTTTTCCGATGGCATTTACGACAACAATGTTGGCATGGAGTGTTGTGGAGTTTAAGGAGAGTATGCCGGCCGATGAATTAAGGAATGCTTTGGTTGCTATCAAATGGTCTACTGATTATCTTCTCAAAACTGTTTCTCAATACCATCGCATTTTTGTCCAGGTATGCTATTTTTTCCATCTATTTCCTACTTTACTTACTTTACTTGTCCCACAAAAATCGAATTAGGAAGTGTAATCGGCTCAAAACGAGCCGACGTCGTTTTGAGCCACTGTTTTTATTTTATTTTTTTGGCTTCAGATCAAAACGGCGTCGTTTTGGTCTGATAACCTTATCACCACAGAGGAAACAACAGAGGATCACAACAGAGGATCCACCCTCACAAAAATCGTCAAAATTATTATAATTGATTGTATCACTATTTATTGTAAAATAAGAATATATATGTCTTGTTTTTTTAAGAGTATCTACCTCTTATGCTGGGATATGACGGGTAGGAAACATTTATTCATACCCTGCCTTATCAATTACATGTTTTGAAAAATCAAATGTGTCATACCTTATTCTATTCTTAAAAATACTCTGGCCTAACCGGCTAGGATAGGGTATAATGAATATCAACCGGTTTGGGTCGCAAGTAGGGGTGGTTGTACCATATAGGTACATGGGGCACCGACCTGTTATAGAAAATATTACAATAGATTTTTTTTCTCGGTACGCATGGATATGTGAAAATGACATATTTATTTTCATATATCGATCCTTATTAATCTATATTGAGTTATATATATAATATATAAGACTAAATTTAGTAATCATTAATCGTGATTAATTTTCGTCTCGTATCACCAAACTCCTATAGGCGTCCCTCGTAGCAATTGCCATTACAAGATTTTACAAGTGAAATGTAGCAATCACACCCTAGTTTTGGTGGGTTGTTAGAAACAAAAGTAGTTTTTGTCAAAACTACCCCGTGACACACATAAAGAGAAGATTGCGTAGTGAGGCAGTTGTGTGAATTTACTCAAAAGACAAAACACCATTAATTATTGTCGTCTACGTGGGGAAAATAGTCCTTTCCATTGTGGAAAGGGACCTCATTCCTCGAGCAAAAAACTTATTCATCATCCACAAGATAGTAGACATCTATCAATGATGGCTACGTGATTCAAATTTTTATAGTTCGGGTCATGATCAATTGAGCCATTCGGATTCAGGTCAGGTCGTTACCGATGGGATTTTAGTTTTTTTTAATGGATGGGTGGAGTGGGATGAAAAGAGGGTAAAGATGGGTGGGTGGGGGTATATGGTGTATGTATTTTTTAGTTTTTCTTTTTATTGGTTTGAGGAAACAACACAATTTATTAGCGCAAATCCGCAGGAAATGGAGATTACACCACGCGGAGAGACAGGCGTCGAACATTACCAGTACGTTTAATAAAAGTAAATTGACAGAAAGCAAAAGAGACCGAAACTAAGAGACAGCCCCGAACTAGACAACCGAGTACAGACAAATACATACACCAAAAAAAAAATATACGGAAGAAGATGAAATAAAGATATTTTTTTCACTAGATAATATCTTATGTATTCTAAACAAAAGGAATTTGTTATGAAATATATATATATATATATATTTTTTTTGAGGAAGTAATGAAATATTAAAACTATTTTATTATTTTCACCAAATCTTTTAAAAGCGAACAGTTTTTTTGCGGTGGTTAATAATCACCAAACTCAATCTCGATTTGGATTATTGAGAATCTGTTCTATATCCATACAATCATTTATACGACGACACGTTGTCTTTAAGTTTGATAGCTTATCGACCATCATAAAATTTTCCGCGTTTTAAAGATGCAAGAACATGGAAGGGGAAGAGTATGCAAGAACATGGAAGGGGAAGAGTGTCAGGGGTACAACAAACTCCCCCGATTAAGAGATTTACTACCCATTTTACATACATAGGTCAGATCAAACAATTGGGGCATAAAAAAATTTGATATCGACTTTTCATACTAAATACGTTTTACACATTCAAGGCGAGTAGCAGTTTTAGTTTTGACATTTAACACGCATACATTCTAATCCTAAATGAGTCGAAATCGTTTATTATTCAAATCACGTAACAGTCAAGAATATTATGTTTTCCGACCAACGTTTGGTCTAGATAAAGAAATATTGTTATGTACGTCGAAAACAATAAGGACCATTTTACAAGGCGAAAATTACGTTTTCTGCTCCTATTTCAAGTCAGAATATAAGCATGACGCTATGAAAATTTCGGAAACGTATCGGACCATTTAGAGGCCGAACATGTAATGTTTTCCTGACCACGTTCGGGTCAGAATAAGCTAAATTGTTCTGACCACATTTGTACAGATATAATATTTCACATTCTAAGCAATCAGCATATAGGTGCGTAAGTGGAAAAAAAACAGGCCAAAATTGGAAATAATTTACTGTACAATTAAACAAATGGCAAAAAGACATTTCCAAATATTTCCTCCTTTACGTATGTCGATCAACAATTCACGGCAACCTTTATCAAGCCAACTTCCAATTGAAATAAAAACGAAATTCCCCAAATAACGTTCAAGGTTCAAATGACTCGATCACATGTTAATGGGCTAGTTGTTAAGCTCAATGACCGAGCAAGCCTTTGTAGAAGTGGTAGGTTGCTCATCAAGACAAGAAATTTGGCACTCTTCGAGACACTATTTGCTACACACTCGAGGCACGTAAGTTAGAATATAAGGATGACCGACCATGGACTCAAAAGGAAAAGTACTTATGTCAAAGGATGATTCCTTCGATCGACATGAGAGTCCAACTCCATTGCATTGCCAAAATCCCTGTTGTATATTTGAAAGAGGTTGACCTCCTTGCTTCTCTCACGGCACACTCCTCCTCCCGCCGAGCCCCCTTTCTCCTCGGTCCACATAGACACCATAACCATGGGTTCCAATGCACAAGCTCTGTAGCACTTACCAACGAGGCCCTGTTTTTTTTCTCTCCACTCGTACCAACCCACCTACTCGGCTTCTTATATTTAAAGTGATTTGTGTATCTACTCCAACGATACTATTGTTGCATACCATTATGAAAGAAGATCCAGATAAGATATGCACTTCCTCAGGAATGAAAAAAAAAAAAGATCCACTTTCATTTGGGTTTGGTGTTTTGGCATAAATTCCCTTGACTCCCCGATACTCAATCAAATCTTCCTTACGCCAATGGGACCCTCCAATAAGTCTATTGGATTTGGCTCTCGTATCAATGGAATCTCATCATATATACATAACGAATTGATGTGAACCTTTAAGAGATATTTCTATAATTATTAAATTTCTCATTTCTCAAGAACAATAGCTAAAGGACCTGATACTACCACTTGGACCTGGAACCTACACATTTAGAATTGCACAAAAAAGATTATTTATCTCTTTTTTGTTTCTTCAACCGTATTTTCCAAAATTTTGAAAACCAATAGAATTCATAATCGTCTCAATCTTAGTTTTTCTTTATATTTTAATCCGTTTTATTCCATTTATCCCAAGGCAAGGATTCAAAAATAAAAAAAAAGATTCCGTCGATCCATTTGATTAATTAAACGTTTTACGCTCGTGAAACCGGATTTATTGTTATAACCTGGATTTTCCAACAAAAACTTAGCCGTGATGAAGTTATAGCCTCAACAAGATTACCCATTACCAAATCTGAGCTCATCTTGACATCTCTTGGTGGCACAGACAAAGATTAAGAGTCTACTATAGTAAATATAACAACCATTGTGGGATTTATGAACTGACAGGAAGTGCAGTCACAAACTCCTGACATATGAAAGGTTGATTGCTAGATTTCATCCAACCCATGCACCTGCAATCTCAGCTAATCTCATTGTGACTACCCTAAACCTCCCTTCAAAGCACCCTCACAGAATCTTAACTAGTCTGCTTTTAAGTGGAGAGGTGGAGGAACATTCAATGAAAATTACAGAGGAAGAGGCTTTAACAACAACAACATGATGGTTTGTCAGTTATGTGGCAAAGCTTGGGATAATGTCACCATATGTTGGCATATGTTTGATGTTGATTTCAACCCAAACAGTAATGGAAATTGTTAGATATTTTTTCATAAATGTTTTATAATCGTTTGCTTACGAGTTGCCGTATTGATTAATGTTGCCGCAACGAAACGGGGTTCGACCCGCCCGGTCGGCCGGATTCATGCGTCGTTTTGTATTCATGAACCTGCGAAGAGATGCACCTCAAGAATCCAAGAGTTGCGGGTTTTGGCCGAACCAATATGAACCTTACCCATTCGTATAAGAGTACCTCACTTCGTGTATGGGTACCTTCGGCCTATAAAAGGCACAAGCATGTAAACGAAATCATACATAGTTTGAAAGCATCATCAAAACAAATTTCGAGTGTCCTCGGGTTTGATTCAAACAAGTCACCGTTTGAATTAAACACCTCCATTGTATCCTAAGAGAGATTTTCGTTAGTTCCCTAAGTGACAATCGTGTGGGACGAAACACCTCTTTAAAGATAACGCATTTGCGTGGCTTGGAGTTCTTCATAGTCCGTCAAATTCGTAAGTATTATCCAACAAAAACTCATCTCCCAGACAGATTTAAGCATATGTAGCTTCTCCCTAGTCTATGGCAGACTATTTTTGGTACTTGGATAGTGGAGCTTCAAACCATGCCATCTCATATTTGAACAATCTCCACATTGCTTCTGATTACTCTGGCTCAGAAGGCTTAGCAGTGAGAAATGGTAAGAAACTCACTATTCATCACATTGGTTCTAACACCATATTTACCACACACATTGACTTGCAACTTAAAAATCTTCTTGAGTATCTCTGCCTTAACAACTGATAACTCTGTTCTGGTTGAATTTAATGCCTCTAAATGTGTTGTCAAGAAAGAGAAAATAAGAACCCTTTTGCTTGCATGAGTGCTCATGGACGGTCTTTATTAAGAGTGGGAACTTCTGAGATCTGCCTTCAATCTAACTCTAATTCACCCAAGTCCAAGTTGAATACAACCTCTGTTCAAGGATCTAAAGATCTTTTTGTAAAAGCTTTGTATTGCCTAAAGCAAGCACCCTAGAGCCCAGTTTGAGGCCTTGAAGACTCAGATGCTTAAGTGGAATTTTGTGAACTTCATTTCAAATACTATATATTTAAATTCAAGACTGGCCAAAATTTATTGTTTGTGATGGTGTATGTAGATGGCATTCTTGTCACTGGGAGCTCTTCTCCACTTATTCACACCTTTGTTCAGAAGTTGCACTCAAGGACCTGGGCCATGTGTCTCATTTCTTAGGATTAGAAGCCTATAGGGACACAACTAGTATGTATCTTTCTCAGACCTATTATGCTACTCACTTGTTGAAGAAATCAAGCATGGAGAATCTCAAGCCATGTCCTACTCCCATGGTGGCAGACACTCATCTCAGTCCTTAACAAGGGGAGCCTTGCAGAATGCTACTCAATTCAGAAGCATTTTGGGAGGATTGCAATATCTCACCATGACAAGACCAGATTTGACTTATGCAATAAACCATCTAAGTCAGTTCATGCATCAACCTACCATTGAACATTGAAAAGTTCTTAAAAGCGTGTTAATATACATTAAATGGACATTAAACCATGGTTTTCATTTCAAGATATCTCTTGTTCTTCACTTGAATGGGTACTCAGATGCTGACTGTGCTTGTAGCACGAATGATAGGAGGTCCGTTGGAGGATACGTAGTGTTTCTAGGTGAATCTCTAATCTCTTGGAGCTCAAAAAAAAGAAAATAGATAGATGCCTCAAGATCCAATACGGAATCTGAGTACATGTCATTGGGAATCTTATTACTGATTTAATGTGGAACCATAAACTATTAATTGATCTCAAAGTACCTCTTCTTAGACCACCTATAGCCTGCCGTCACTGACAACAAAGGTGCAACAATTTAGGCTCAGAATACAGATTTTCATTCCAAGACTAAGCCTATAGATTTTGCTGTTCATTTATAAGAAGTCAAGTGCTCAAAACCACTTGAAAGATCTCTAAGTACCATTTGTAGACTTTCTCCAACTTAGTTTCATCACTTCAAAGGCAAACTGAATATTGTTGTTACACCGGCCCTACAGTTTGAGGGGGTTGTTAAGGATTAATTAGTATTTGAAATTTTCTGTTTGTTAGTTTGTGACAAGTGTCAATGTAATAGAGGTGTACCAATGAGGTGATGCCACCTGGATCTATCTTGTGTGTGTGTGTGTGTGAATCTTTGTATAAAGGACTAAGTCATCTGAATCAAAATTGACAGGTTGGTGACCCAATTATGGACCATAATTGTTGGGAAAGACCGGAAGATATGGACACTGCTCGAACAGCATACGTAGTCGATGCTCCGAATCCGGCCTCTGACGTCGCAGGCGAGACGGCCGCTGCTTTGGCAGCCTCATCTCTTGCATTCAGATCTTCTGATCCTAGTTATGCTGACATACTTTTGCAGACTTCCACTAGAGTCTTTGATTTTGCTGACAGTTATCGAGGTGCTTATAGTGACAATGCTAATATCAGAGACGACGTTTGCCCTTTTTACTGTGATTTTAGCGGCTATCAGGCAAGTACCATTGCCCTTAAGGGCACCCCGCATACGTCTATTTTTAAACATTGTTGTGGTACCCCGGTAGTTTTAGTGGGCACCCTTAAAGGGCACCTTTTTCTTTTATTTAAAGTTGTTAGCTTTAATGTGACATAAATATATATATAGGATGAATTGTTGTGGGGAGCTGCATGGTTGAGGAGGGCAACCCAAGATGGTTTCTATCTCAATTACTTACAAACAAATGGAAAAACATTGGGTGCTGAGGACAACATTAACGAATTCGGATGGGACAACAAGCACGTCGGACTAAATGTACTTGTTTCTAAGGTCAGCTTATAATTCTTCACATTCAAGAGGGCCTTTAAGGGCACCCCACTAAATACATCAGACTTATATTATGTATGTGGATATATGCAGGAGGTTTTGGAAGGCAAAATGTACACACTCCAGTCTTATAAAACATTAGCAGACAATTTCATGTGTACATTGATCCCAGAATCTTCATCCTCCCATATAGAATACACACCTGGTGGACTCATTTACAAGCCTGGAGGAAGTAATTTACAACACGCGACATCGATTTCCTTCCTTTTATTAGTATATGCTAATTACTTAGACAAATCATCACAAAACACAGTCGATTGTGGGAACGTTATGGCTAGTCCGAGTATGCTACGAAAGATAGCGAAAAACCAGGTTGATTACATATTAGGTGACAATCCAAAAGGTATGTCATATATGGTAGGTTATAGTAATTATTTCCCACAAAGAATCCATCACCGTGGATCATCTGTTCCTTCTATTAAGGATCATCCATTGCCCATTGGTTGTAAAGGCGGAACCGTTTATTTTAACTCGACCGGGCCGAACCCGAATGTGTTGGTTGGAGCAGTGGTGGGTGGTCCTGGAGAAAATGATGAATATGAAGATATTGATCGAGTTGATTTCAAGAAGTCTGAGCCAACTACTTACATAAATGCACCATTAGTTGGTGCACTTGCTTATTTTACTGCAAATCCTAACCCTTGACCTTGTCTAGTTGTGGAGGGGGTTGTTCATATGATGTTTGGATCTTTGTGTATATCTCTATCTCTATCTCTACTATTCTAAAAGTTTGAAATGTTGCGTTTCTCCCAAAAAGTGCTTTCTCCCTCATTTAAATAATTATAATTATTGAAATAAGTAAAATATAATTATAAAATAAAATAATTAAAAAACCAAACTAAATATGTCTGTGATTCATAATATAAAAAAATATTCCTTAAACAGAAATTCGAAGTAAAAAATCTAAAAACAAAAATCTTAAAATTTATAAAAAAAATCCAAACAAGATAGTTGATGAAAACCAATTAAAAATATAACCATAAAACAAAATCAAACAAGATTCTTGATTGATTAGTTTTAAATAAAAATATAAAAACGAAAATCATTAAATCTATGATTGATTATTAATTAAATAAATATAGAAAAACAAAATTAAGAATATTAAAACATAAATAATCAAAATCATTGATTGATTGTTGATTAGTTAATCATCATTAATTAATTAAAATAGAGGAAAAACGAAAATATATAATAAAAAAAACATTGGTTTAATAATAAATGAAATAATTTAAAACCGAAAATCATTATTAAAAATTGAAAATCATGAAAATTCATTAAAAACCAAAAATATTTATCATTGTACATTAGCAATTAAACCAAACAAATATATACTTAACTCTAAGCAAAACATACTTAACTCATCATATATAACACATCATATCTCATTTCAACCAATATCCGTGATGTGAAAATTGTTTGTTTAAATTTACAATATAGTTAAGCATAATACTCCCGTCGTCCCATTTTATTTATCTCGTTTCGACTTTTCACACGCATTAATAAAAATGTAGTTAATACTCGAATCTCATTAAATTTTCCAACATTTTTACATTTATGCCCTTTAAGTAATTGTTGCAACATTTAACGTTACACACTTTTTATTGTAAATAATGTAAAGAGTGAAGGCATTTGAAGAAATTTGATAATTAATGCACAAAGTGGACATTTATTTTGGTGATAAACCAAAAAGCGAAACGTCGACAAATAAAATGGGATTGGAGGGAGTATGAAATTTTCATCACACACAAGTGGAATGAAAAGTAGATTATTATTTTTAATTATTATCTTCATTATTATCGCTTTCATCGGTATATTGTGAAGGTTTTTGTGTGAAGCGTAAAGAAGACGACGCGTGCACGTACTAGAAGTTAAAAGTAAAAATATCAACCGACAAACGATGAATGCTGCAATAAAATTAAAATGTCGCGGAAACTAGAAGAAAAAGAAAAGTTGAATTGATACATGCTCTAAATCACAATGGTATGTGAAGATTTCTTCAAAATATGATTAAATCTTTTAAGTTTTTATATAAAAATACATACATATAACACAAAGTAGAACATATACGTAACATCCTCATCACCCCATTTAAATGGGAGATCGTCGCAACAAATGATTGACGGTGTCATTACACACACCAAAGACTTGAGCAAAAGAAAGAAACAACAAGAATAATAAGAAAAACAAAAAATATAGTAATAAAACAAACATGTCAAATGCAATAACCACATCGCCTTTATCAACATCAATTGCATAAACATTCATGTGAGTCAAGTCTATTATGTTATTTCACCGCTTCAAAGAAGTTGTAGAGAAAAGACGTTTATTAGAATCCGACCAAAGCATCTCGGAATGCTTAAACGAAGCTATTGTCATTCAAATATCTAATGCATTAAGAAGATTGTTTGCAATTCTATTAGTCTATCGTCAACCAACAAATATTCGACAACTATGGGATACATATTGAGAACCAATATCGGAATATTTCATGCGAGATTATACAAAGTCACCAAATCAATTATGGCTAAAAATTTGGAATCCATAAATTATTTTGTGCAAAACATGAGTATAAATTTGACATCTTACGACTTTCCAAGTATACAAGAAGACTGCAATAACATTGTAGGAAATATATTAAGAGTGATTCGTAATGAATTGTCTATGAGATTCCGCAAGAAGATTACGTTTTAAGAAATATTTATCATGAACAACAAAGTATATTCAAAAAATTTCTCTATAAGGTTTATAATGGCCACAATGCTAAGTTTTTTATTGATGGCCATGTGGCACAAAGAATCATATAAGGCTCGCTAGCAAATCATGAGACAATAGATAGCTATAGCAACTTCCACATCGTGAGTTGTAGCTAAAAGTATGCTTAGAGGTTGAACTCGCTCATTCACATTTTAAAATTCTAATAGTGCGCATGAAATATATATGTGAAATATTCCAATGCATAGAGGAAATGAATTACTACGAAAAGCAAGCCGAATCATATAGGATGAAGCACCAATGGCAAAGAAACGGGCAGTTGAAACATTTGACAAAAAAATTATATCAGTCAATAATTGAAACGGGCAATTGAAACGAGCAAAAATTATATCCTTCTAAAATATGAAAACAATAGAAGAAACCATGATCATAAAAGTTCTAAGCAACAAAAGGCTATTAATATAGAATCCATAGTAAATAATACTAACACAAATCAATAGAGCGACAAATATGAGTTACACAAAGCACAAAGCAATGTAATATCAAACTCAGTGTTCTTGAAAAGATCCTCAATGTTCCAAATCAATAACTATAAGAAAACAGTACATTTTGTGTACTTTAATTCAATAGCCAGGGACATTTCTATATCCCATGTATTTAGGAAAAGAGCACCAATAAAACCACACCTTCAACAAATGCACATGGATGGCGAACGCCTCCAAACAAATATAAATCTTAAACATAAAAAAAAAAAAAAATCAACAATCGATAAAAAGAAGTTGGACTATGAAAGCCGAGGAAGGCGGTAGGCACTTATAAGGAAGCTTATCATGTCCCGTATTCTAGCCTGGAGGAGGTTGAGAAGGACCTTTCTTAGCAATCACCAAATTTAACCCCGCCGACTTGATAAGCTTCCTTATAAGCATAAATAAAACGTTAACCTGTGGAAAAATGAAAGGTTAACCCGTGGAAACAATATATTCAAGAAAAAAAAAGAGTAACAAAATTCTACAGGCAGGAAGAAAATCCAAGACTAAACAAATTTATGGAGAATCGTCTCGTAAAACAGAATTTTTATTATATGAGCATACAATCAAATTATCGCTACCGTTCCGTCACTTTCCATGCTTCCTGCCAATCAACAAAACCTGAATGCAAATATGTACATCATACAATGATAATGCAAGAAAAAAAAAGTCACCGTAAATATACAAACCATGGTTTGTAGATGAATTCACATTGGTTAGAAGAAACAAACCATTCAAGCATTCACTGAGTTCAGTATACACATGATAACACATCCAAAGTTGTAGGACTGCAATTTGATCACTTGTCACTAACCCGACAAAGATTTGCACTTCATCCGTAAACAAAGCGTAAATTCAACATAAACAAGACGGTGCCGAAGAAGAAGCCTCAACTCCTATGATATGATATTTTAAGGCTTGAATAGAAAAATTACAAAAAAAAAAATTGAATTAAGTGGAAAAGAGGGCTGTATATATACCTAATAAGGGAGTCAAAGAAAATCAAAGTTTGTACAGGACTAAAATCAATAAATTAATGCAAATCTTACCTCATGTCGATGATAAATCATTAATCACTATTGGTGATCCGTGGAATAAGATGAAAAGGTCATTTGGAATTTCCAAAATGTAAATGATGGTCATTAACGGTGTAATGAAAAAAAGTAGAAGAATACCACTCCTACTCTTTCACGCACTCCAAATCAGCCATCCTTGACCTATACCTTGAAGAATTCGAAAATAAAAAGAGACATTTTCACTAAACAAAATGATTTTGTTCACTCGCTTTTCTCCCAAAGATAAACAATCAATATCCTATACACGTACGTATCTTACTCCCAACTCGGTATTTGATAATTGATGTTAAAGAAACATGTTAAAGAAAGCAAGGCATTCCAAATCCACCTACAATGAAAAAAAAAAATGTCAACAAACCGAAAATTGAACACATTTCCGTTGTTGTTCCGATAATCAAGACCGAGAACAAAACCGGTTTTGTAGATCACAACATCCATCCGCGTAACATGCCAACAACTAACAAAGTAAAGTAAAGCACACATTTTTTTAACCAATTATATGAACGTAAATAATCTTAAACGCTAAGTTGAAATAAATGGGCTAAAGATAGTGTGATGTAAAAGGAAAATGTAATGAATCAAGAAACCAAGCATTGTGAGGCATCCCTTCGAAAGGCCATAAGTGGGAATTACAATATCATCCAGGCTTGATAGCCTAACTAAACTAAAACAGCGGCGTTAAAAAAAAAAGTGAAATAGTTGGATTTTATCAAGTCCATACTATATATTATATAGATACCCGTTTCCATGTAACTTGTATAGCTTCAAATCCACACTAAATATCCTTTGTTGTTCTAATACAACATGATCCACATCCCAATGTGTACAACACTTAACCATTTCAACATGTTTGAGTATTGTCGCAAGAAGAGCTCCCGTAAATTGTGGATACATGGCTCACAATCTCCAACAAATTTGGGATGCACCGTTCGCAATCACTAATTAGGAATATTAGGAAAAGGGATGTAATTTACTGGAACTGAATATAGGAAAAAATATGTAAATTAAAATAGTTTCCCAGCTGGTAGTGTAGCAAAGCAAAGCAAGCTAGTAAGTAAAATAATGAGAAAGACAAACCATGGCAAAGCAAATACCCATGAAAATTAATAAGCGGAAGCTACAAATACAAATAAAAAATCACCAACTAGTAGGACGGTATTAGCAATATGAAAAAAAAGAAAAAGAAAAAAAGAAAAAGAAGAAGACGACAGAAAACGACCATGAAATCCTACCCTATATATTGCAGTCATATAAGAAGATAAGTTTACCTTGTACAACCATGAAATCCTACCATATATTACAACCATGAAATCCCCACTATCAAATCGCACAACTTATTCTAGTTTTTGCAAGATTGTCAACTTATTCTCAACCCCGCATCGCACGAAAGAAAAGGCATAAGTTGGAGTTGTACAATAAAGTTGAACTTGAACCAACGGAAGATTCCGACTTGATTATTTTATAGTTGTTACTCCCGCAATCAATATGTTGTGACCTTCACAGAGCCAAGAATACATCTTACGTATACAAAAAAAGGTCGTTTATCAATTGAATTGTATTGAATATTCCCTTCAATACAATTAAATAAGAAATTAAAGTAAAAAAATTTACCTTCATCAACGAATCGAAGAAAAGGTTGGGAGAACAAAGAAAATCCCATTTGCAAAGGTTAATTTCTCGCAATAATTTACAAACCATGCGTGTGAGACATTGGGAACCAATATCTAAAGCTTTAAGAAGATTGTTTGCAATTCCAATATCGGAAGATTAATGCGAGATTATACAAAGTCACCAAATCAATTTTGTCTAAAATTATGGAATCCATAAATTATTTTGTGGAAAGTATGAGTAAAAAATTGACCACATACGACTTGCCAAGTATACAAGAAGACTCATACAACATTGTAGAAAATATACTAAGAGTGATTCGTGATGAATTGTTATGTAGTTTCCTCAAGAAGATTACGTTTAGAATAAACGTTTATTCATGAACAACAAAGTATATTTCAAAAAAAATTCTATAAGGTTTATAATGGCCACAATGCTAAGTTTTTTTATTGATGGCCGTGGCACGTAGAATCATATAAGGCTCTGCTAGCAAATCACGAGACAATAGATAGCTATAGCAACATCCACATCAGTGAGTTGCAACCTAAAATTATGCTCGTAGGCCGAACCGTTCATTCACATTTTAAAATTCTAATTAGTGCGCGTGAAACATATATGTGCAATATTTCAATGCATAAGGGAAATGAATTACTACTAAAAGCAAGTCTAATCATATGGATTTAAGCACCAATGGCAAAGAAACGGGCAACTAAGACATTTGACATAAGCTTAAAGGACATCTTGAGAAATTTTAACGCATTTGGAAGAAAGATGGTTGTATTTACGGGTGATTTTATACAAGTGCTTCATGTTCTTAATGAACGATACTACAAACAATGAGGAAAACTCGGGTGAAATTATATTTGTGCCCAAGGATGAAAAAATTATATCATTCTAAAAATATGAAAACAAGAGAAGGTCTACATTTCAAATAATAATTATTAAAGGTGAGTTGTGAGATGAACCAACAAACACTAAACGAGACATGTAGTTGTCAAAAGAAATGATCATTGAATATAATGAAAACGATGACGAGGTTTTTGAAAATCATTTAATCGCTTATATCTTTCCATCTATACATGAGAATGCATTCTCGCTTTAATACATTACAAGCAAAGAAATACCGCCACGACTAATGAACATGTTGATAAGTTGAAAGAAAAATTGATATCAACATTTTCGTGGGATGGATATTGTTTCAACGGCTTTGATAAGACTATTGATGATACCGATGATTATTACCAAGAAGAATTTCATAACACACTCACACCAAATGAATTGCCTTCTCACAAATTAGTGTTGAAAAAGTATTCACCGGTAATGTTGTTCACGAACTTAGATTAATGGGAAGGATTAGCGGAAGTATTCACCGGTAATGTTGTTCATGATTCATGTGGAAATCACAAGCTTAAGCAACATTATGGAAAGAAGATTTTAATCCCACATATTCCATTCTCACAAAAGTGGGAAGAGAAAGAAGGATACCCGTTTCATTTTACTAGAAAGCAATATCCTATGTGCCTTTGGTTTGCAATGACGATCAATAAAACACAAGGAAAAACAAAACCATTTGTAAGAGTTTAATTGCCTCGACCAAAGTTGTTCTCTCATGGATAACTATATGTTGCACTTTAAAAGGAAAATTCAATATCAACTAAATAACACCCACAAATGTACATAAAATATAATATACAAACAAGTTCTACATTCTGGTATTTTCATTAAATAATTCATACTTACTCTTATGAGTTCTTATAAAAAAGGATGACCCTTCTACATGAAGAATGAAAGAACACAAAGTTTTTACACTTATTAATAAGCCAATTTATGCTATGGAAATGAATGACACATGGAGAATGAAAGATCACAAAGATCGACAATTGCATCATTAAACATTGAGTAGTGCCCGAAAGACAATTTGTGTAATTGTTTTTAATGGATGACGGAATTTATCTCACCTTATTACTTGCTTTGTGCTTGTAAAGTAATACATCGCCGCAAACCCTAAGTATATCGCATGTAACCGCTTAACTCGTTGTATGGCACGCACGCGAGGATTGAGTTAGTGGTGATATACTTAACCGTTAGTCCGTGGTGAACTTAATCGTAGTTTAGTGGTCTCTTGATTAAAACACCAATAATGCGCCGTAACACCTAAAGGTGTGATAGTCTTATCCGGACCGTCGGTGAGGGTACCTACGCGGGCATTTATATACGATGGCATTCATATAGATCGGACCGATTTAATCCGAATTTCTCGGTATAATTCCGTAATCGAGGAATCTTATTAAATCATTAGATGATCATATATGGATCAACCTTAATCCCGAGGTGATCACAGTGGTGCCGTTTGTCCCGGGGTAGTGTTTGATGTGTTAGTTACGGTTCACTTTAATATGTGTTCCAAGCCACTTCTCATTGGCACTATCTCCACGAGTGAGTAGTTCGATTTTCACGTACATGGAATCCATTCCTTCCCGCGGGAAGTAGAGAGACATAGCCCCCTTATTTGTTAGCCCTAAGAAAGTGATCGATCCCGGGAGTTTCGCATTTGACTAATTAGCTACTAGTCGATATGCATACTAATTGATCATCGGGTTAATGGTAAATAAGGATAAGATATTCGAGTCGGGTTCACGGAGACTTCCCACTCGTAATGGACAACATTGAGGGTTAATCCGTATGTAGTGATTATATCAATGGACGCTTATTCACTCTACGGGTTGAGTATAAGTATACATCTATAATCGGTAGTTCGGCTTCGGGTTTATGGTGGCGTAATCCCGGAATTAATAATTAATGTACTTATTCGTTCGATGAATAATTAATTATTGGAGCTACCGGTTATAGGCCCATGGTCCCCGACGCGCTTCTCGTAATTCGGACTAATAATCTTGTTATTTGGGCCTCAATGATAATTAATTGGTCGGGATAATTAATTGATATGCACGGATATTATTTAGTTGGCTTAAATAATATAATACACATAAAAGACATTTTGTGTGCGCTTATTAACCCTAAGTGTGGCGCCTATATCCTCTTTAATTATCACAAGAATTAATTTTTTGGTGATATGGAAAATAAAAGATATTCTCGTTATATGATTGGCTTGATGACTCATATTCGATTTCCATTGGTCAATACATGTCACAATTAGTCATTAAGGAAAATATCTTTTTATTTTGTTTAATTAATTATTTATTTAATTAATTAATACTTGGAGCTATGACGTACTCTCCTATAAAAGAGAGTTATTCCAAGGAAATGGACAAGGCATAATTCGACCACTCATTAAAAAAGGAGAGAAAAAATTTGCTTTCTCTTGTTTCAGTGGTTTTTATAATAAAAACTCGAGTTTTTCTTAGTGTTGTATATCGAGGAGGCTCGTGTATCAAGTGTGCGTGTCCACCAACCGCCGTTTCGAGAACACATCGGAAGATCTTGGCATCTCTTCCTACTATTGGTAACTTGATCTTAACCCCTCAGAGTTGTTAAATCCTTTAATTATGTGTTTTGACATATAAATCGCGATCCATCCGTCGCGCATAGATCTAACTCGTTAGATCTAAGAACCCGCATCCTTCATGTGGTATCGGAGCAAGGTTCCACGATTTATATATTCATAATCGTAATTAAACGATTTAAAGGATTTTAATCGCATGTAGTGATATTTTACTTATTATTATGCATTAATAATTTTTAAATTGCTATGGTTGAAGAGATGGATTGGGGTTGGCACCGCTTTTCCCGTTAGATCTATTTGTAAACTCATATAAACGATGAAAAATTCGTCCATATGAGTATAGGAAATTATGTAATTTATGTATTATTGCAATTTTAATTTCCTTTAAAAATAGATCCGTACATTAGCTGTTTAGTCTTTTCGTTTTTTCTGTTATTTGAGCCGTAAGTAAAACGAAGATCTCTCCGGTCAGAATCAAGATTGGAAGTTGTTGAACAATCCCACAAATTTTGGCGTCGATCAGAGTCCGTTTGGGTTTCCGTTCGTTGCTGCGAAGTGGCTGCTGTAACAGAAAACGCAGGATTCACAGAAACCCTAACTGTGACTTCTTCGATTTTCTGGGAACAATTGGACCGTTCAAATTAAAATCCGACCGGTCAGATCGATAATCATGGAGTTTTAGACGTGACATAAAATTTTCAGGACGATCGGGATTCATCTTCATCCCCGATCGATCTCGGGAAGTATATGATGCGCTGCTGTGAGAGTCTATTTCAGCAGCAAGTTGGGCGGCTCACTGAGGAAGATTGACAAGTCAAAGCTCCGATCCGACCGTCCATCTTGAAGTCCGAAGAATGATGATCAGATCTGGAAAGTTTCATCCCGATCCAAGTTCGTTTGATATGCCGATCGTCGAAGATACTTAACAGAGCTGCAGATTAGGGTTTTAATTTATTTTTCTAATAGATTAAGTTTTTACACTGGCCTAACATCTATCTTGCGTTTATTTTCCGCACTAGAATACATGTGTAGATTGTATGAGTAGAATCCGGAAAATTGCCATGACATGCATCATATCATGAATTCCACTCCATATGCATACATGTAGAAATTAATTCGAGGAATTAGTTAGGCATGTATAAAACACACGATTAGTTTTAATTAATTGTTTGATATTAATTAGAAACTAATTAGGGTAAAAACCGAGGAACACGGGTTTTTTCAATCGTCGAGGTTGGGTGATGGATTCTCGGTGAATCCCACTCCGCGAAAAGCATAAGGAGTAAAATCCCGAAACCTCGTGGCTAAGGCGTTGCTGATTCTCGGTGAATTCCACCTTACCTAAGACGAGATTACGTTTTCGTTCCGTAGTGTCTACGTGAAAGTTTGATGTTTAAGGATTGGATAATCACGGGCAAACAAAGTTCGAAAGTGGTTTAACCACGGTTGGGTGGTCAACAAGCAGCTACGGCTCAATCGACTTCACCCTCCACGTGTGGCGTTTGCACGGGGGTCCGGCAACACCGAGTCATCCGAAGAGCCACTACGGCTCAACGGACCTCTCCTAGCCTTGACCCGTCCGACGGCCACATATGTTCTAACGAATAGGTCGGGTGGGCTAGCCCACATAACCGACAACATTCGGGCCTATGATTTATTGTTCATTAATGTAACATCAAGTCCAAAAACGTGATCGCAAACCCACCACTTTTTCAAAATATTGAGCGGGAGCGGGAGAGGCGACACCACCCCACGGCCTCTACCGTTGACACAAGCAACGTGAGAGAATGGTGACGCCTCGTGCCGGTTCGGGACCGGCCTCCCTAAGGAAGGCCCTCACCGCTATCAAAATTCAAGGCTTGGTCTCCGAAAGGATAGGATTTTGGGTACTGTCGGGTCACCGACCGACCCTAAGGCGGCACACTCGGGGTCTACCTAAAAATCCGAGCATAGCAAGAGGTCACACTCATAAAGGGTATTTTTGGAAGCACTACCTTGGCTTAAAAAAGGAAAGGTGATTGAAGATCACAAATGAGATGTTCGATTCTCAATTCCGATCTTCAATATTAATCGAAACCTCTTGACCTACCCTAAGGCGGCACCGAGGCATTAGATTAAATCCTTGGAACGGTAGGATAGACTATAAGTACTTAGTTTATGTTCCTAAAATTTTAGTAGTATGATTTGGATTTATTTTCGTCAATTTTATTTACAATCGTTATATATATCTCTATGGGTGATAGATCATAGCAAGTGTAAAATTGACTAGTAATGACTTCGTTAAAAGTGGCAAGTAACTAGAACGTTGTATTTATTAATCTCACATGCGATTAATTTTTCGGAAGAGATATTTCTCTTGAAGCCTTCAAAACTTAAGTGACGTAAATAGATATGTCATCGCTCGTCACTCGTGCGTAACGAGAGACAACCGTAGTTAGTTTGAAAGATGATTGGGACGATAAAATTCTTCTAAAGTGAATTTTAATGGTGTAGTGTCTCACACGAGAAATTTTCTAAAAGAAAAATTAGAGAATCATAAATTAAAGTGTCGCTAGTTAGACGGTATTTGGAACCGATAAACTAGCTTAGAGCTTTTGTCTTATGTTTTTTCTAATTTAGAAAATTAGTCCCACTCGGGTAACGCTTTCATTAGACATCCCACAGCTTCACGAGTAGTGTCTACTCAATTGAACTCGTTAGTTCAAGACTATTTCCTTTTACAGGAAAGTTGAGAACGGGAAAGAATGTCTATAAGTGTTAATCATCTTAACTAAAGTTTTCGAGGCTAAACCGAAACATTAATTAAAGAAAGTATAGATAAGGAAAGTGATTTCGCATCACTAACCAATGAATCCTTAGCGACTTTCTTAACCGAGTAACTTGACTCGGTAGCTTAGTTCTTTGGAAGAACAAGGAAGTCAGTGGCATTAACGATTAACGTAGTAACAACGGCAAAGTAATTTCAAATTTACAAGAAGGGAGTGATATAAGGAAATGAATTTCGGATTCTATCCTTGAATATCACGTAAAAAATTTATTTTACTTGTATTCGTTGAAACAAATGGATTCACTTTCATCTCGATACTATATACGCTTGCCTTAAACAAAGTGAATATGACATTTGTAGTACGAATCCGTGACTCCGGACTTTTGTTTGATAAAGCTCGAACCACTAAGAAATGCCGAAAGGTATATGTAACACGTCTTAAACTATTATAGGCAAATGGTTTCCGTATTAAGATAAACGATTCTTCATAATCTATTAATTAAAGGCATATATCCTAAAGATAAGACCTAACGATCGGCTATGGTGATTCCTATCTCCCAAACCTCGAACACTCGTCTCAAAGGAACAATGACTAAGCTTCTTTTCTATTAGGAAAGTGGTAATAGATCTCAAGAAGTAACGTAGCTTGTTCACAATGACATTCGGGGTCTAGCCTGAAAGTTAAACAAGCTAACGGGAGCTTTTGAGTGGTGACATTTTGTCCGATAACTACTCGAAACACGATTTAGTTTATCGAAAGAATACGAGGAGCAGTCTCCCGATTTTAACAGAATAGAGTATTCCATGCTCGTAAATAGGCTATCGCATAGTCTTGGGACCGATGCTCGGCCCCGCCTCCTAAAGCTGGAATGATTCTCTCACCGAGGAAGAAACCATAGACTTGCCCTATATAGTTACCGTATGCTACAATACACTCGCTAAACTCGATTAAGATAATTGGTTGCAAAATACACGGTTAACATTATTATGTAAACCGAGAAGTCTACTCTAGTAAGATGCCAGTTGAATTTATGGATAATGAAAGTGAATTCGGTTCACACCACTTCCATAAATGTGTATTTACTTAGTACATTTAATGCTTCTGAAAGTAGGATCGGAGATTTTGCGCATACGTTCAGCATTGTGATCGCTCGTGAAATATCTTAATGAGACGAGTGAAGGTTGATTATAAGATTCTTGAGATCGAAAGTGACGGTTGAACTACGTCACAAGCCTTCGATAGAATCTATAAGTAACAACCTTAAACCTTGGAGTACGGTTACCCAAAGTGTAGTTACTATCTCGATTTGACCACGACCACGTCCAACATCGGTTGTTGGTGATTACACTGATAAATACTACTAGATCAAAGATGTCAATCCACTCACGCAATGGGAGTATGGTTTAACCATTGACCCATTGTGGTTTTGTGGACTTTACGGTCCGTCGGGGTGATTGATAACCTATGGCTCTTAGTGGGCCGTATAGTATTCTCGATCATAGAGGTTGGTTTGAAAACCTTAACCCCGTGAATGGAGTTTCGGTACCTCCAGCTTCTGTTTCAAATTTTGTAGAACCACCGAGTGTCTCAGCTCCAAGCGGGAGCAATTGGATCTACATGGAAAGTAGTCGAATGAATAGGAAAGTTTAAACTTTCAGCCGCAAAAGTTGAGTGGTATGTGGGTAATTCTGCCGACAACTAGAGAGTTAACCTGTCCCTTTCACTCACTCGCCACTGCCTAGATTTCGTTAGAAAGCGGCAAATAGGGGTGATTCCCAGGACTGTATCTTGCCGTGAACAACGTGAATCTGAATTCATTCCGGTAACGGAAGGGTTTTAGTTAAGAATGAATAACGGATTCGTTACAGCGTAAGATAGGTGATTCTCTAAGACCATCTTTTTTGCGAGACTAACGAGAATCTTAATTCATTCAGTAAAAGAACCTTTGGTAGAGGCCTGGGCCATGGCTTAGATCCTTTCGAGGATTTAAGAGAACCTCACGTTCATAGAAAAGTACATGTTTTGTATCATGTGGATTTGACTGCAAAGTATTGATAAGTCTTTCAGTACTCGATATTTCAACATTGGTAAAGTAGTAGCATTAAGAATTCATGAATGATAACATCGAAACAGTTTGAAACAACATGTAGTATGTTAAAAGAGTCCGTAAGTCGTCAACCGACACGATTAAAGATTCTTCGGATGAGAGAATTGACTATATTCTTAAGAATTTGATTCGAGTCAAATTCACGAGGAATGAAATAACGGTTATCCTACCGATCTTATTGAATAAGATCATTACGCATATACGCATGCAACATTCCACGAGAGTAGTCCTACCTTAAATCTGAGAATGATTTTCTGAATCTCCGATGATTATAGAGAAAATGGGATAGTAGTCTCTCTTGGATAACGGCAAGACAAGTCATGGCCAGCCACTGCGCTGAATTTGACTGAAGTCAATAAGTAGTAACATGTTTAGTATGTTCTCAGTATCGCTGGGAGAACGAGAGGAATAATATGCCAGTACATTCAAACTTGAATATGGTTGACTACACTCGATTCCCGATTTGTAGTCGATTGGGCGATGATCATTGTTGGACTCTCGCGTTTCAAAGGCAGTTTCATTACAAGGTTTAGAATTTCCTTTTTGGTCTCAGAGTGATTCCGTGTCCGATAAGCCGATATCACTTCATTGTGAAAACAATGAAGAGATAGCTTAGAAGGATTTTTCACTACTGTGAGGTCAAAAAGCATATCGAGAGAAAGTACCGCTCGATTGGAAGGAAGACCGACAACGTTTCAATCCTAAAGATCGTCTCGAGTCGACAACCTAGCTA